>JXSR01S041058.1:1120-18600 GCA_000969725.1 Ophiothrix spiculata | reverse complement strand
AAAGGTGGATTTGTTACATTGAAAGTGATTTATGCATCAGTTTTGGTCATCTCTTTTCAACAATCCCATGAAATGTCATAATGTTGGTATGATTTTAAAGACAATTTATTTGACTTTCAAGAAATTAAGTATAGAATCCAATTGAAGTGAAAGCTAATTAGCCAGGGGTGGAGGCGGGTGTGGTTGAGACTGGTGCGGTTGAGGCATCGTAACAATTGTGCATCAATATTTCTGTCATAGCTTCTTAAAAAACCATTGAAGTGTCATAAATCTGATATGATTTTAAAGGCTAGTTATTGTTGATCAAAAACAAGTTGAACCCGAATAAAGTTGATCATTAACGCTATAATAACAAGTTAAAGTCAATAAGCTAATTTAGACAGAGATGGAAACAGGCATAAATGCGGTTTGTGTGGATGAGACATGTACATTGTGCATCAAATGTTGTCATAACTTTTCAATAATTGTATGAAATGTCATAATTTTGGTATGATTTTGAAGATAATGTAATAGTCTATAAAAATTAATAAAAGATAATAGCAAAATAAAATTATTTATCAACTCTAATCAACTATTACCAGGTAGGTATGAATGAAGTGAGTGAGATGTAACGCAAATGGGTCCACCTCAAAAAACATGACCAAATAGACCTATGCTGAGTTATGCGGTGGTCACAGCCTGTCCTACGTGCTGTTATTGCTATCTGAGTTCAAAAAAGCAGGATTTTTTTTTTTTGCGTTGTAGGTACCGACCCCGTACGATTTTAGAGTATGCAGACACGACGTAGCAGTCCGCACGAGCTTAGTACTGACAATGTGCTTCTTTTTTTGTTGTTGAAAGTTTACCCACATTCAGTTGCTATGCGGAATACGTAGCACGTACCGACACTGTGCGTGTATCGTACGTATAAGTACGTTTTCCTTGGAATAGTCGCAAGCAGTTCGTACGTCACAGTGTAAGTAATAGCTAGGTTGCGCAAACTGTCGTTCGGTCAAACCGAACGTAAATTCTTTTGTTATTCATGAGTTACCCATGCGAATATTCATGAATAACAAAAGATTATGAGGCTGTTTTCCGTTCGGTTTGGCCGAACGACAGTTTGCGCAACCTAGCTATTTTTAACGTGTACAACGATGCATCCAAGTTCTAACTACTCTCCGTCAGGTACGTCGTGCACACAATGAACTAAACACCGTACGATCAACGGCGTCCTCCCTGCGTTTGCCACGTCTTCCTCATGTTTTTTATGTAGAAAAAATGTAGAAAACGTGGTCTCTTAGAAAAAAACGTACGAACAAAAAACGTACGAGTGGTTGTGACCACCGTTTTAAGTAAACCTATGGACATACCTTAGGGGCGCACCATTAGATTTCCAAGGGGGAGCAGGAAGTTTGGTTCGGGTTGAATTTTTTTTTTCGCCCCCCATTCGGGGGCGATTTTTTTTCTTGGAAATTACTGTTTTTTCCCCTATTCCATGTTTAGGGGTGATTTTTTTTCTTCTGCCTATGGAGGGGGATTTTGTTCTTTATAGAAACTTCCTGCTCCCCCCTGAAAATCTAATGGTGCGCTCTTAGCTGTTTTGTAACCTTTCCTGCACTGGTACAACTTTCTACAAATGATGACCCAACGATCCAACGAAACTAAAATATACCTGGTATAAAATCCTAGCTACTAGCACTGCATGACTGCCATTTTGATCATTTGTGAAATCATGACAAATAGCATAAATGTGTATTTACAATTTTCAGGATAATTAAAGTCTTATCATAAAAACACTTCAGTTCAGTGAACATGATTGATCAACATAATTTTCGCAAAGGTCGTTTTACCTGTGCACAATTCAAGAATGGAAAAAGAAGTCCAAAAAAGTACATTTCTAGTACACATGTTCAACAAAAGTAGGGTAAGTCTAAGTCCCAAATAGTACACATCTGGTACATTAGTAAAATTATAAAAAAAGTCTAAATCACCGAATGCAAAATTTCTGTTGTCGAATGCAATCAATTTTGTACTCTCACAAAATACCCCTTACTTTTGGAAAAAAAATTACTCATTTTTTTAGACAGTGCTCCCACCAAATGCCTAGCCTGTCAGAGTACTTGCGAATACTTAAAGCATATTAGGGTATACATTTGACATTGTACTTTCGGTCTATATTAATTGTAACATGTGTGTCTTTTGTTTGTTTGTTTGTTTGTTTGTTTGTTTATCTATTTTTCTATATTGTTCTTGTAGGATGCAACTGTACCCGCGTAGTCAACGCGTCTCTACGATGTGTTGTTATATGCGGATCAATTACGCTAGGAGATGGGCGAGTTCCTGCTATACCACTTGACAAAAGAGGAGAAATACAGGTTAGGCTTAACTGATAACAGAGTCACAGTTTATTTGCGAGGGCATTTGCAAATAAAATACCGCACATATTTTAACAAAAAAGTAGAGATCTACCCTATTGTGATCTTTCTATTGAAAGAGAGTGTAATCTACAATTTTGGAAAGTAACCATAAACGAGACTAGGGACGACGTTCCTGATTAGAACAAGCCCATAAATGCAAGGCTTATTCATGACGAAAGCTTTTGAGTCATACGAAAGGGCTTGACGCAATTATCTTGCATCATGATGCAGAAATATATTGAGTCATGATTCAAAGATAGATGTATTATAGTGTATTGGATGATGCAGAACATTTCCGTAAGGGCCTCTATTATTATAAAGACAACTTCAAAGAAGGTAGTTATGCGTTTTTCCTAATATTTTTGCGTCATGATTCAAAATGCATTTCGTCATGGCTCTTGCGTCAAGCCCTTTTGTATGTCGGAAGACGTTCCGTCATGAATTGGGAACCGTGCCTTTAATCTGGAGGCTTATCCAAACTAGTTTAGGTCCCTTAACGAAACAAAAATGGACAATTGGTACTTTGGTTAACATCTCGGGGTGCACCCGCTAGTCCGACACGCCGCTAGTCCGACACTGCGCTAGTCCGACTACACACTTTTCCTATACTGTAGAGGTGCGTCAGTCCGAAAATGAAAAGCACTGCGCTAGTCCGAAAAAACAATGCGTCAGTCCGAAAATTGAAAACACTGCTCTAGTCCGACACTGCGCCAGTCCGAATTTTTAAATGAAAAAACACTGCGCTAGTCCAAATTTCCTTTCGCTAGTCCGACAAAAATGTATTGTGTATATTTCAAACAGAAATCCACTGCGCTAGTAAAATGTCGGACTGACGTAGTGTTTTTCAGATTCGGACTAGCGCCGTGTACTTCATTTTCAGACTAGCGCCATGTCGGACTGACGCCGTGTCGTACAAGTGCCGAGCATTTCATTTTCGAACTAGCGCCATGTCGGACTAGCGGCTTGTCTGACTAGCGGCATGTCGGACTAGGAACATGTACCCAAAATCTCGGTGGGATACTTAGTGGAAAGGTGGGAATACGGATGCGCGGCCAAGAACGGTTGTATTTTTTTCAGGTTTACTAAAGACCCCTCAAAAAATTGAAAAATGGTTTACATAACGGGTGCAATTTTTAATATCGGTTGCCAAATGTGACTTTTAAAGTGCAATTTCACTTGTAAAAATGTATTGAACGGTCAAGATAACGGTTGTTTAGTGGTTTACAAATGGGTAGCATTTTTCGCTTCCTCGGGTTTACAAAACGGGTGGTAGTCGAATACAAAATGGCCGCCAAATAGCTTATTTTCATTAAAATTGACTAAAACACCACTTGAAATGCCTAACCTCCTAAAATAATCAACAGAAAGTAAAATTTTTATACAGCAAGATCAATTGTCTCCTAAATATATCATTAGTATGCTTCAAATTAAGAATGGCGCCAGTACTGAGCTCCAAAATGGCCGTGTTGTTTTTTTTTTTTTTTTTGCGCAATAAAGGGTTGAAGCGACTTTTAAACAATATCAAAAACACTAAATGATCAAAATGAGAAACATTTGTCCCTAATTCAGATTTTTTAACAGATTTGAAATCCAAATGGCACCATACTGAAATCTAAAATGGTTGCAAAAAGATGTTTATATGCAAAAAAAGGGTTACATCGACTTTAAAACAGCACCAAAACACTAAAATGTGCAATATAATCATTGAAGAGCGACTATGATGATTACAACAGACAAAATTCTTCCCATTTGTACCAATATTAAGATTCAAGATGGCCGCAAAAGTACATTATCATGCGAAAAAATTGGTTAAATCGACTTTAAAACAGTCTCAAAACCCACTTAATGTTAAAAATCATCAATACAAATGATTGTGAAGGTTGCAACAAACCTGCGGTATCTCATTAACGGTGTTAATTATGTTTTTAATTTAAAATGGCGGCTTTACTGAGGTCCAAATTGGCTGCCAGAATGTTAAAAGTTGTCTTAAAAAAGGCTTAAATGAGTGATTAATACTGTGTTTAAAAAACCTTGAATATCCAAAGTAATCAATCAAATGACTGTGTGGTTTATTTCATCAAAATTATAGCATGAGTGTCAAGTCTGGTGAACTTATTTGGCAGCTATTTTGAGCCACATTAAAGGTATCCCTTTCAAGTTGAAACTCTGATGTGACCCCTAAGGCCACTCTGTTGATTATTTGAAAACATAGTTTTTAATGCTTTTAATGTCGACGTTACCCATTTTTAAAGCAAAACATGTATTTTAGTATCGATTTTTACTTCATATTTGGTGCTATTTTAATTTTTAAACATATGCTTTACATAATTAATAATACCTTTTCAGATATTTTCGAGTGATTATGTTGAATATTTGATTTTTTAATGGTGTTATAAAGTTGCTATAACCCATTTTCAAGCCAAAAATTCCGGCCATTTTGGACGTCACCATAGCAACCATTTCTGATTTGAAACATGCAACAACCTTATTTAGGGATAATAATTTCAGTTGCAAAGCCCCGACCATTTGTCATTGATAATTTTGAATTTTGAATGTTTCCAATGCAAGTGAAAATTTCTTTTAGCAGCCATTTTAGGTCATGATATGGACAACGTTCTGGATTTCAAACATTTTAATAACCTTATTGTAGGATCTTGTATCTCTCAAACCAATTGTCAACCTATTATTTTGATCATTTGGTAGCTTCAACCCTTTAATGTGCATAAAAATGTATTTCAGCGGCCATTTCGATTCTCAGTTTGGGCACCATCTTGAATTTTAAAAAAGTATAACAACTTAATTTAATAGGGGTAAAGGATCTTGTTACAATCCTTAATGTTATGTTCTTTGGATTATTTATTATTTTTAAGACAATAAACATTAAGCATTTTAAAGGCTGTTTTGGTCAATTTGAATGAAAATAAGCTATTTGGTGGCCATTTTGAATTTGGAAGATCAATATGGACTTCTTTTAAACCAAATGAATTTGCTATTGCTTCTGTAACAATTACAAAACAATAAACAATAATTTTGGTCATAATGTGTTTTAGTAACTTTACCAGTTGTTTTCAAGCCCCAAAAGTGGAAATACTGTATTTGGTGGCCATTTTTACTTAAAAAAATAGATTTATATAGCTCAAATGTTTTTGCGAGAGTCTTCTTCAATAATTGTACTGTCAGCTGAATACCTGTACAAAAATGGAAAATTGTCATCTGTGTAACGATTTTTACCATAAGGGACTTAACTAAACACATCCGCTCAACCGAAAGGCATTCGCCAAATTAAAGAGATTCGCACCAATTACTCATTTGCTCAGAATAGGGCGAAATTTCCTCTTATTATCGCACATAATTTGGTTAGAATTGGACGAGCCAATTTCTTTCCAGGATGAAAAGATATTCTCTGAGTAAGGATTAGGGTTAGATTTTACGAGTGTGAGGGAATGTCTTTCGGGTAAGCGAATATATTTAGATGAAAGGCCTGAGAAGAAGGTATATTTTTAGATCAACGCATTATCACATGCGTCAATGTGTCATACACTATTGACATTGGAAATAATAAGTCTAGACCACAGCCCGGGGCGTTGAGAGCATTGGCTCAGCAAAGAACGGGGTCATGACTCAATGCATTTTCATCTGCGTGCACGTTGTTCAAACTCGCACAACTACAACTGGCGTAGTGTGTGTCACACGTGTGGTTTTTTCAGCAGTATGCCCGGCAGTATGGCGCGCGCGTGGTAGCGAGTGGATATTAACACTTAAGTGACCAAGGTATTTCCCACCCGTTGGTGCCCAAGGCGGGGGGGGGGGTAACCCCCTTAAAAAAAAACACCCTTTCGGTATGAATTTTACGTTGATAAAAACACACCAGCAAAGGAATCATCGCCAAACGATTTTTCATGGATTTCAACTTTCTCTGTAATTTTTATGCTCGAAGGTTCAGACTGGAGGGCTTTTCGTACACATCGACGCACATCATATGCATCAATGCGTCGTATAACGTATTAACGCATCGTTAAATTTCTAAAAATGTCATCAAATGCACCAAGGCTCCATCAAATGCGTCAAAGCGTCGCATAATACATATAAACATTTGGTACACAGCCACGAGAGGGTGCAATTCAAGGTCACCGCAAAGTTCATGAGGTCAAAGGACATCCCCACACACAAACAACCTTTGACCTCTTGACCTCATCCCGAATTGAAACCTCTTATTGCTATACTTCGTTCTGAATTATGTGTCTGAGATGGCAGAGAACATTCATGCTGATTTATAACTCTACGGTGTTTTTTTTTCATTGTCTCCTCACAGGATCTAGAGCGCAGATTTACTAAGATATATGGTCGAAGGTGATGCAGGAGTCGTCGTAGTCTTTTCTGTTTGCCTGGACATTGATTTGGGATGCATTTATGCAAGACATACACACACACCTTTATGAAATTGAAAGACCTATCATCGCAAAATTACAGAACAATAAGAGAAAGTTGCAATCTTTTATAATGAAAATGGTGTACAATAGTTTGAACAGCTTAAGGTACTAGAAATGTATGTTTTTGAGTATTTTTCGTTCAATTGCGTACGTTCTTATATTCCAGGAAAACTAAAACCTGTGAAATGATAAAAAGTGCCCAAAAATATTGCACGCAAAAATTTCCACGTTTACTTCAAAGCCGATTATTGCTATTTTTGTCCGTGAACTGACTCTGCCTTTTATATCCAAATGGGATAAGGCTAAAAGGTGACAGAAGGTGTGACGTATTACAAAAGCTGTGAAAGAGAAGAATTTGATGGACTCGGAAGTATTATACAATTTGCAATTTTCCATTCATTTTGACGATATTTTGTACATATTAATTACTAGTATAGAGTGCAATCGGTGTGAATGGTCCTATTTTCCTTCTTCATGTGCAGCCCGTAGAGTGCAGTACATTTCAAAACGTCGTTTTCGATGAAGTGGACAAGTTAAGATGAACAATACATGTAGGGTAAAGTGTGCTTTATTTCCGAAAAGTAGGCCAAATTAGTGTTCTCTGGGAGCTGGATCATGGGACAACTTTCCTTCGTACGTTTGGAGGCAAAGTTATCGTCAGCCGACACCTTGGAATCATTCGAGACCAAAGATTTTCGTAAGACGTTGCTGATTGGACATATATATGTATATATGTCATATATATCATGCTTGGCATGAACGTTGTTTACGTATGGCTCGGGCCAGTTAAGTATAATGTTGCAGACTTAGCGTGACCAAGAAAAAGTTGAATTACGGTTGTTTTTAAGGAAGCGAAGTATGAATCAGTTGACACCGTTTAGGGTATTAAAACAGCTATTTTCAATAATAGGGTAAATAGGGTACTTTTCCAAAACCTAGTGTGAAAAAGGTATCGGTAAAATCCCCCGTTTGGGGTGTAAATAGGGGAAAAGAATATATTTTGGCTTCAGAAAAAAGTGACGAAAAAAAAACTATTTTACGGGTCCGACCGACTTTAAATTTGCGTGCTGGATTTTTGTTTAATTTTAGTTTTGGCAAAATCATGAAAAATGTTGGACATTTTTTAAAGAAAACTTCTTTGAAGAAATTTTTCATTTTCCACATTTTTTCCGGATTTTGGAATTAGCAAAACCAAATCAGAAAAAACATTGCCCGAACGACCGGGGTCCGCGCGCCCGTAGAGCAGGGTATTTTCCTCGCCTTAGGGGGTGTTTTGGAAACCTTTGGTCACGAATGTATACCTAAAATATTATACTTGACTGCCCCCGGGAGATCAACCTAGTTTAAATATAAACCTTGTTTAAGTGAAATCTGCCATGATCAGAAACACTGTGATAAGTGTTAATATTGATTACCACAACCTACCAGATATAACTTAAGCTGAATTCATACTAAAAAACGCAATGCGTTGCGTTTCCAATAATTTCCACCGCAAACGGCACCGCAAATGAATTCACACTCAAAACGCAGACGGACTGCGGCAGCCGATGACATGAAAACGCAATGGAAAGTTGAGCTTTCCTCAACTCGGTTTGCGGTGCTGCATTCGGTGTTGCGTTTTGATATCGATTGATCGGAACTCCTCAAATCTTTTACTGCACATGCTCGGTGCGTCGTGCGTTTGCGTTTGCGTCGAGTATGAATTCAGCTTTAGAATACACCAACAGAATGTGAAAAGGGTGGTGTTGGTATCCTGATGACGTACAATACAAATAACGCAAAGATCTTAGTAAAGCTACTCCAAACTTTGAATCGTGCTTTATCGAAATTGAAGACAAAAATAAAAAGAATTCACTAATTGGTACCAATAGAGCTCATACAGCTATTGATAATTTCATTATTGACATTGATCCTCTACTACAAATGATAAATAGTGAGAAAAAATGCTACATTATGGGCGACTATACCATAGACTTACTTAAAGATGACAGTGACAGACAGACACAAGACTACTTAGATCTTTTATATTCCCACAAAATGATGCCATCTATCTTAAACCGACGAGAATAAGAGAGACCGTCACCACGGCAACAATAATGGATAATATATTGACGAACTCTGAACTTTTTCCCCATAGACTTAACGTGTGGCAAAACCGTCCAACCCGTTTGTTTGAACCTAAAACGCACGTGTTGGGTGATTTACATAAATTATGACGTCACTACTTCCCCGGCGTATTGGAAAGTGGTGAATATTGAGTTTGATTAGTAACGACGCTAACATTTAACATAAAAACTAATCTTTCCTTTGCTTTGCAGAGTATAAAACGGTCGTCTTACTATTATTTTCTCTCAAAAATGGGTCAGAGTGACACGAGAAAAACATAAAGAACATAAAACATTCAAGACAATAGAAGAAAATTGCCTTATAGCAAATAAGATAGCAACAGAAGTACTCCATGAATCATGTTGTTACATATCTTAAATTCAAATCAACTCCCATAATAAGGTCTAAAATGGCTGCAAAAATACCAAAATATTTCAAAAAAAGTACAATTACCAACAATTTTGGGCTCATTAATCGTACCATTCAGAATGTGAAACCTGTGAATTTGTTCATAAAAAGGTATCTTATGTATTCCCTGAAACCATATTCCATTGATTATTTGACAGATAAGTTATCTATGCTGTTTAATATCGCTCCAATCCATTGTAAAGAATGTAATATATATTTTAAACATCATATTGGGCGCCATCTGGATTAAAAACATATTAACAGCATGATTTGTGGAGAGATTTTTAAATTTAAAGGCAATCTTTTTTATTCATTTTGATATTTGATGTTTTTAATATTGTCTTTAAAGTCGCTCTAACCAATTTTTAGGGGAAAAGAGAAGATTGGTGGCTACTATAAATATAATATAATATGATTTAAAACACTTCAAAGGTTACGTTTCTGATAAAATCGACTTTGGACATGATTTTTGACTATGCTCAGCTTCAATGCCCGGGGGAGCCGCTCGAAGAAAAAAATGGTACGCATGCTCGTCAGAAAAACGTCGAAAAAGGGTCGGATTTTTGTCCCATTGGCGTCGTCGACGTCTTTAAAAAAAAGTGGTGCATTTTCAGGATAACTTTCGACATTAACACGAATCCAGGGTTTCGGTTCTTGTGGTCTTTTGAAGCAAAGGAGAGTTTTTGATGTCTCATGAATGGCATCAACGTGTCATCGAATTGCCCACTTTGGAGTAGTTCAAGGAAGCCATCAGCTGTGAATAACCAGCCAGCGTCATCATTTTTACTTGCACCATGTATATATTTTGGCACCATTTATGCACAAGCCGTCCACCGTCGACAGCTTCTCACCTTGTCCAGATGCTGAACAGGCTTTGACAAGTAACGAGATAGATGTAGATGTAGATGGCAGATTTCATACCTTCCCAGAAAGAGTTTACATCAGTGTCCTTGTCACTCAGCAATGTTCCAAATTTTCCACCAATTCCAACTTCATATTTTGCTCTTATGTTTGGATCCTTTAATCTGAAGACTTCAAAACGTTTTTGGTAGTTGGGCTTTGGTCTCATTTTGAACTTGCCATGACTAGTTGGAGGTCTGACCTCACATCTATTCTTTGGAAGCTCCTGGAATTTGTTACACATCTTCTCCATTTGTTGTTAATGAGAATGTCATTGTTGTTTATGACGACGAGGTCAATTTTGTTTTGAGTTTTATGATACCCATGTCTATTGTCTGCTGAGTGTTTGTGATACATAAGTCATTAGTAGCGCAGGAAGTGAGATGTTTCTCTCCTCTTGAGTTTATCTCAACAAGTCCATATCTGCCCATTACATTTCCCTTTTGTTGATTGTCATTGCCCACTTTAGCATTTAGGTCACACATGATAATTAATAATCTGCGTGATAGCGCGATCCAATCTAATAAGATTATTTCCTGTTTACGCAAACAACTGCGCGGTCATTATCAGGTATTAATAACCTGCGTAATAGCGCGATCCAATCTAACACGATTATTTCTACTTTTACGCAAACAATTGCGCGGTCATTATCAGGTAACAATGATTTCTTATAATGACCTACGTATGTGATGTCATTAGCGCTTAATGCGTTTTGTCACAAAATGCTAATCAAGCGCGCGTATGCTCCCACAAACGCGCGTTTATCTTATTACGCGATGATCGTCATGCCTGGACTGATCGAAATTCTCTTATATGGATTAGTCGACCTTTAAATAGGAAATTAATAATTTATTCTTATAAAATAACGCACAAAAGGCATTACAAATGTCGAAAGACGGATATTAATGACAAAAATAACTTTGCACCATCTTTTAATTCGATCATTGTTTAAAGTCGTCGGTGTTTGTTTTGTGCCTCGGTACTTTTCTTCAGGAAAGTACCTCGGCCCAAAACAAACACCTCCGATTTCAAAAAATGACCTCACAAAAGATGGTGCGCAGTTATTATTGTCTAATTAAGGTATCACTTGTATGCGTTTTTGTAACGGGTGCAGGTCGTTGTTCCGACGTGTCATTTCTCCGAACAGTTTTAATTCAGAGCGGCCTTTTCTCCGAATAGTTTTTAGTCCGAACGTTTTTCTCCGAACGGTTTTTACTCCGAATGGCCTTTTTTCCGAATGATTTTTTCTCCTGACTGTTTTTTCTCCGAACAGTTTTTACTCAGAAAGGTCTTTTCTCAGAAATTCAAAGAAATGACCTTTCGGAATTTAAACCGTTCGGAGAAAAAACCGTTCAGGGAAATAATATTCTAAACAGTTATGATAATTGCAGGAATTAAAAAAAACCAAATGAAAACGGTGACCCATGAATACACACTAATTGAAACGGACGCCTGATGAGTTTTGTACATTTGTTTGTTTTTGTTTTGATATGTTTATTAGTTAAAATTGAATTATATACTTTGTCAAAGAAGCAATTAACTAATGATAAAATAATTAGTTAGAAGTCTTTGAAATGACAAAAAATAAAAAAAGTTTAAAGACGCCTTCGTTATTTACCTGTGTTATTTGTAAATATTATTATAGGCACATACCATTACTTTTCATGAATATTAACGCCGAAGAATTCTTATCGCTTTTTAATTTGCCTTATTTGCATGACAAAAGTATAAATTGATAAGGAAATTCATAGTTTAACCGTGATGAGTAATACAAAAAAAAATCAGCTGAAATATTGAATTTATAGAGGTTTTTGCCCAGTTTTTTTTGATCCGAACAGTTTTTGATCCGAACGGTCGTTTCTCCGAAATTCTGAGAAAAGACCTTTCTGACTACAAACTGTTCGGAGAAAAAACAGTCCGGAGAAAAGGCCGTTCTGAATAAACCGTTCGGAGAAATGACACGTCGGAACAACGACCTGCACCCGTTACAAAAACGTATAAAAGTGATACCTTAATTAGACAATAAACGAGAAACGGCCGTTCAGGATTAAAACCGTTCATTTTAAAAACCGTTCGGGATAAAAACCTTTCGGAATAAGAACCTTTCGTATCAAAAACCATTCGGAGCAAAACTCTTTCGGAATTAAGATTTTCGGAGCAATACCCTTTCGGAGTAAAAACCTGTCGGATCAAAGGACTAAAAATCATTCAGAAAAAAACGGCTGTTCGGAGTAAAAACGTTCGGAGATCTGGCCGTTCGGAACAAAAACCATTCGGAGAAATGACATGTCGGAACAACGGACTGTCCCCTTTGTAACTTCAGTTTGCAGATCATGTCGTAGAATTCATCCACACAGGTTTCATCATACACTGCTCCAGTTTTCATCTGAAAGCGAGCTGAGATCAGTCTTTTTGAGACTGGATTATATCCTAATAAGGCACTTTGAGCTTGTTTGTTTAGAATTAGTGCTACACTCTTAGAAAGGAAGGATCAAATATGAGACAAAAAGGATCAATGTTGATCCTTTTTAGGTATCAAATATGAGCTTACCCTTTAAGGATCAAAGTGATCCAAAAATAAGGATCAAAATTCTTGATCCGAAAAAAGGATCAAATATTTCTTATAAAAAAGATCTGCCTAAAAACATCTCACTGAAGTGACCCTAGCAGGGTTTGAACCCACGCCGCATGTACACCATTTATAATTACCAATTATAATGACCAACGCTCTAACCACTCGCCCACGGAACAAGCAGTTATCAAGTGTGATGAAATTATCGTATTTGTATACCATTGTATACATTCCCGGCTATGCAGTGGATATGGGATGTACTCAAATATGAAACAAAAGATCACGTTGGATCCAAACGCGGTATCAAATATGAGCTCATCCTTTCCGTATCAAAGTAAACCAGAAATACGGATCAAAACTTTGATATTGTAATCAAAAAGGATCAAAATAAAATGATCCCGAAAACTACTCGTATATTTGATACCGGCCTTCTAAGAGTGTACTGCGGTACCTGTGAGTGTTTGCTGTTTCCAGAGTATTTGTATCCTAACATTGTAAGATTTTGTATCCCTCTGTGGTGAATTCCCCTCAGTCTGTCCAGTGGGTCTCTGCAATACCCAATATTTCCTGGTTGGTATAATATCCTAACATTCCATGTGGTAATTAAGTAATTATTTGTTTTTAAAACGAATATTTGAAGAAAACTTAATAAATAAATGAATAAATAAATAGATTTCCAAAATACTTCAGTTGGGTTTGAACCTACGATCTTCATATTGCGAAGCGAACGCTTTGCCACTGAGTCACGGGA
The DNA here is from genome assembly GCA_000969725.1 of Ophiothrix spiculata. Taxonomy (NCBI): domain Eukaryota; kingdom Metazoa; phylum Echinodermata; class Ophiuroidea; order Amphilepidida; family Ophiotrichidae; genus Ophiothrix; species Ophiothrix spiculata. Next base: position 5,037 of record JXSR01S041058.1, on the reverse strand, counting down.
GGATGTTGTAATACTCGTGTTATACATGTGAAAATCTAACCCCTACATCGTTTTACACGTCACTTATGCATGATTTTATCGGAACTTTAAGAAAAATGTTCAGATTTTCCGATTAATTGATTGGCATAAACATATAATTATCGTGAGTGGAGATTTTCCGATGAAATTTCAGGTCAATTATGTGGGCATTGTGATAAAAACGTTGTATCGCAAAATTACACGAAATATTGCATGTATTTTCAAAAAAGACAATTATTTTACGTTTTTAACATATTTCTTCCTCAGTATGTAAAAGTATATATTTGCCCTTCGGGTTTATATTTTCTATTTTATATGATTTTCACAATATTTCCAGACTCATGAATATTCATAAAAGCACCAAGTATGGCGTTGGAGCACAATTAGGCCGCAACTTTGTGCAGCCGGTCGCAACCTGGCCACACTTTTATTTTCCAAGATGGCCAAGTAGCTTGATTATGTACCTCAAGATTATTGTAAAATATTCAATACATGTTTTTAAATTATTTATAGGTGGAGAATCAAGCCTACGATCGCCATTTTGGAAAATCAAAGCTGTGGCCAGGTAGAGGCCGGCAGCACAAAGTTGTGACCTAATTATGCTCCAGCAGTACATTGATAATTTGCTATGAATAAAATCTTTGACAGAGTTCGCTGTGCTTTGACTGCACACCGCTCAGAATGATTTATCATCTTTTAGAATAATGGAAGCGTCAATGAGTGTCTTGAAACTACCCCCTCAGGCTTTCACTCGAATCCCTTTTTGATTTTGAACACAAAGATTCACTTATCATTCACTTTATTGTTGTAAAAATAAGAAGAAAATAAAATCACTTTGAACAAATGAAATACGTCAAAGATTCATATAGACCAGGCTCTAATTGAGGAAGGTATCACCAGAAAAAGTAAAAAATTTTCGTGTGCTTTTTCTGAATCAGTATTTGATGGGAAATCAGAAAATTTTGGGTAAACGGGCCGTATCCTGAAAACTTTTGCGTGAGGGCGCTATTTTCAAAATGACCGCCAAAATACCATATTTCCATTATGAAAGCTTAAAAGTAAGTTTAAAAACAAATTTTGTCCAAAATTATTATTTGGAAATGGCCTCTAGAGCTATAACAAATACATTTAGTTTAAAATTAGATCATTTGCATATTTTGAATTCAAAATGGCCGCCAAAATAGGTTTTTTTTTCATTAAGATAAACCAAAACAGCAATTAAAATGCCCAATTAACGCCAATAATGTAATTAATCAACATAAATTAACATTTAGGGTTACAACAAGATCATTTGTGATCTAATTATGCTTTTAACATGTTTCAAATCCAAGATGGCAACCAAACCGAGATCCAAAATGGCCGCCAAAATACGTTTTTATGCGTTAAAATAGGTTATAGCGACTTTGAAACAGTAAGAAAAACAACAAATGCTCAAAATAATCGATGGCAAATGGCTCATATCATTACAAAAGATAAATTTGTTCTGAAAATAGACTGTTTACATGTTAAAAATTAAAAATGGCACCTGAAATGGGATCCAAAATGGCCGCCAAAACACATTTTTATGCTTAGAAATTGGTTAAAGTGACTTGTAAACACCATCAAAAACATCAATTACTCAAAATAAGCAATAGAAAATGGCTCGTATGATTACAACAGACACATTTCTCCCCAAATTAAAGTGTTAAAATGTTAAAAATTCAAAATGGCGACTGAAATGAGATCCAAAATGGCCGCCAAATATGCTTAGGAATTGGCTAACGTGACTTTAAAGCACCATCGAATTATCGATTATGCAAAATAATCAATGGAAAATGGCTTTTGTGATTACAACAGACACATTTCTTCCCAAATTAGAGCGTAATGTGTTAAAAATCCTGAATGGTGCCCATATTGAGATCCAAATGGCTGTCAAAATAAACTTCTCTGCGTAAAAATGGGTTAAAATGACTTTCAAACAGCATCAAAAACACCAATTATTCAAAATAGTCAATGGAAAAAAGCTTTGAGTATTAAAATTTACACATTTCTCCCCAAATAAGATGCTTAAAATCAGGATTACATCCATTCTGAGATCCAACATGGCCACCAAAATACATTTCTATGCTTAAAATTGACTTTCAATCATCATCAAAAACACTAAATTACCAAAATAATCAATGGAAAATAGCTTTAAGGATCACAACAGACACATTTCTCTGAAAAATTTTGTTTACATTCTTAAAAAATGGTACCTGAAATGGGATCAAATCTTATTTGGTGAGAAAATTTATTATTTTGAATAATTAGTGTTTTTGATGCTGTTTAAAAGTTGTTTTAACCCATTTTTACGCAAAGAAGTATATTTTTGCGATCATTTTGGGTGTCAGTTTGGCCACCATTTAGGATTTTAGGCATGCTAACACTCTAATTTGGGGAGAAATGTGTCTGTTGTAATCATACAAGCTGTTTATTATTTTGAATGATAATGTTTTGATGGTGTTTTTCAAGTCACTTTAGCCAATATCTAAGCATAAAAAATGCATTTTCGCGTTTATTTCGGATCTCATTTCAGGTGCCATTTTGAATTTTTAACATGTTAACACTATAATTTGGGTAGAAATGTGTCTGTTGTAATCATACAAGCCATTTCCCATTGATTCTTTTGAGTAATTTATGTTTTTGATGGTGTTTTCAAGTCACTTTAGCCAATTTATGAGCATAAAAATGTATTTTGGCAGCCATTTTGGATATCATCAAAAACTGATTCAGAAAAACCACATGAGAATTTCTACTGATACCTTCTTCAATTAGAGCCTGGTCTGATAGTGCTCTGTATTTTTGCAAGCCCAAGATTCAATTCGGTTGACGTTGAATGTCTGTTAAAGGACCGTTTATTATTTACAGGGGAGGGGGCGGGAGAAACATTGGGGATGGGGGTAAGATGATTTTCATTTGGTCAATAGGGCGGTTGTGTAATTTGGGACTTTATATGTTGCCTGATTTGACCAATATTCTTTAATAACCATGATTTTGGAATTTTAAGGTAAAGTTCTAAAACATTTTACGCGCTATGCGCGTATTTATACTTACAAACTTGCATAAACTTTATCCTGGGACTTTATCTCTTGCCTGATTTAACCAATAAACCTGATTTTGAAATTTTATGGTAAAATTCCAACTTTTTTTTGCCCACGCATTTATATTTACAAATTTGTATCAAATTCTTACAAAGTTCACACAAAAATTTACACGGTACACTTTGGCCAGTGGGTAACTACAGGCACAAATTGACTCATTTTGACTCACTAATTATTTTCTGAGTACCTCATCTTAAGGAAAGACTAAAAAATGGTACATGTTTTTTTGTGAAGACTACCTTTTTCTACTAACTCTTCCATTTAATGTCCCAATTTTGATCTACCGGAAGCAAATTCGTGCCATTTTCATCTTTGACTTTCTCCCACTGATTTAAGGCAAATGCGAATATATTTGCACAAAGGATGTACAAAAAAAAATTCTCAGCTGAGGAGGTGCATCATATCTGTTGAAAGCAAGGAATTAAATAGGGAAATCAGTGCTCGCCGCCATTGTGACCTGACTGCTGTGTGAGCTACTGCTTGCCCCTTACAGACATAATGGTTTTTGAATTGCATGATTCGGGGTGCGTGCCCTTTTACAAAGGGGGAGGGGTTACGTAAAATTAAACATCGGAATAGGGGTGTGTGTAATTTTTGATGTTCGAATAGGGAGGGGGTGTCACGGGTCAGACCCGTAACTTCTCCATGCACCCATACCCTGTAAATGATGAACGGTTCCTAAGTTCTTTTTGTAAGAGGAATACAATTGATATTATGACATACCTTCTATCATGTCTATATATAAATATCGATTGTACAATATAATTTTGCGTTAGGGGC
>JXSR01S041057.1:51168-71661 GCA_000969725.1 Ophiothrix spiculata | reverse complement strand
TTCATCTAAGGGGGGGGGGGGGTTACCCCTTAGATGAACGACTTTTTTCATCAAAATGACCGCAAAGGATGTAAAAACAATGACTTCAAAGCCCGGGGTCAATTTGTTTTACGTTTTGGAGCAATCGGCGACGATCCGTTAGGGGGTGGTAACCACACCTCAAGAATATCTTCAATATGATATGGTAACCTTAGGTGGACGAGGGTTAATTATTAGAATTGATTATGACCAAATCATTGCTTGAGTTCAAATGTTCAGTTTACGTGTAGTTAACTTAGCAAGTGTAATTCCTTTTCATTACGTCCACTAGTCCATGTTAGGTCTATTCATTATTACAAAACATTTGGACGCAGCGAATTGACAATTTTGTAAACCCATTACAAACGATTTACGATTTGTAATGCTACCTACCGTGAAATTCAGTTTTGTAATCTTCTAACGGTGAACAATAGAAACCCTGTCATTTTACGAGAGGAAATGTTCACGGAAATACAACTTAGCGCTACATTTCGTTCACACAGAAAAGAAAAACGTCTAGCCATTAACTTATGTGTAAAATTGTTGAAAATTTCAACCACGTAAAATATCATTTGGATGGGTCAGGTCATAGTTCTTTCTGAGCTAAAAAATACTTGCAATCACAAGTCTTTGTGATTACATTAATATGTTAATCCCAATGCAATAAGGGATAAACCACCAAACACTTGACATCAAACAAAATAAAAGTGTGCGTATTGATTTTTCATCATCAGAGATAACAAAGACTTGTTACACTAAATATTTGGTAGCTCAAAAGACTTTTATTGAAGCATTTAATTTATTACAAATTATGAACATCTGAACACAATAAATGCGTGGAGTAAACAAGCGTGTCACCTTGCGTAGTATGAGACACTTTTTCACCCTATCGGAGATTTCATCGACCAATCAAGACACACAAATAGTGGCCGAAAAATGCAATAAAAAAATTAAGGGGTTTCTCCGCATCAGCGTAGCCCTTTTTTAATCAAAAAAACGCATAGCGCTTAGGGTTTTGACCTCAAGTAAGTTGACACAAAGTTCTTTTTTTTTTCTTGCACGAACTGTAATTTCGCTATCGCTGCATAGTTGCACACGCTCTCGACATACAAACCCTGCAGATTTGTTTTGTTGGAAATTCAATGATTTCATTAATATACACTGACCCTATGAGCCAACCCTGATCTTTTTTAATTTAATTCAATCGATGTAATTTTATATCAAGATAATTGTTAGGAATGAATTAGCTGTTAATCATACATCTACTTCATCTCCACCAAAAGAAAATATTGACGACGGATTACGATGGATTAAATCTTGTAAATAGTGAGTCAATGGCCTTTGGCTGTTATGCGAAAATTATTGTACGGTTAATCAGTTTACAATTGTCCCCCTAAGAAATCAGCAGGGTAGAATTAGTAAACTAAAACTAAAACTGAAAGCCTGATTTGTTAACGATTGGTAAACTGAACATTTGAACAAGCGCACTGTAAATTAATGTATCTTATGCTTGAATCTTTCATGATGTTTGGCTGATTTTTTTTTTCTGGATAAACCTCGAAAAAATCTCTAAAATACCATTAATATGCTTTAACGATCGTGAACCAGACAAGATGTAAACTTATTTTAATAATTATACTGAAAATAAAATGATCTCCCCTAATAAAATAAATGTTCCCGCGTATGGAAAAGTAACAATGAAGCTAGTGTTTTGAATCCTTGTCCCGTCTTAGCTGAAAATTTCAGTCTTTTCGAGACCTTAATTAATATATTTTTTTAATCCATGTAAAATTTCACACTTGAGACGAGTTCAAAAAATGTATTTACTCGGAAACACAATGCCATCCTGTCTCATATTGTCAAGATTTCCAAATCAAAACTTAGTTCTTCCTTATTTGTTGTCGGCATCATGGTTATTGCTGGTTACTCAACAGGAGGAGCAATAACATCCTCATCACCTTAAAGCAAGCAATGCTATACTTGATAGCACCACTGTCAAGTTAATTGAACTTATGAATGAATTGATGTTGGGATGGACCTCACAAGCGAACTTGCTGCCCGAATTCACGCTAGCATAATTTGTTTGGTTATGAGGATCAAAACGAAATAATTTTTAAATGTTGTATGGTTGGTATGTTGGTATTCAAAAATTAATGTTTGTAATATAGCAAGCTCCTTATATGCATAATGGCTAAGTTCTATTGCAAGATACTCTACTGATATTTCTTACACAAAGTCTGCCACATCAAGCTCGCTTGTCTGGATATCGCTGTTTGCTTCCTTAACATTCTCGATCCCCTTCTGCACAGCGCTCTGAATTCTCTCCTTTGTTTTGGTTGAAGAATCGTCTTCCGGAAGAACAGCTTCCAGTTGACCCCTTATTTTGTTGATACGTGCCGCTATCTGCCTGTTGAATTCACCTCTTCGTTTTTTTACAAGATTTGTGATTCCGAGTTGTGCTTCTTTCATATCCTTGAAAAGCTGCTGTCTTTCTCTTGTTATTGCATGGCTCTCCTTCTCTGGATCGTATCCTAGAAGTTTTCCTAACCCAGCTATCCGATTCATGAGGTATTTTGCGGATACTTCCACATAAGTGCCGGATATGGTATTGACGGCAAAGGCGATCTTAGCTGCATGAAACGCTTGCTGATAGATCATGTCTTTCTTCAGGCTGCTTATTGGATAAGTCTTCAGTCGTGAAGATTGAGTGGTATCGGCGTACTTCAAGAAGTTTTTCATTGAAGTGTTGAGTGAACATCGAATTATGTTTGACATCATCGTAAAGAACATCACCAGTTTTGCCCATTCCTCCCTAAGCTGTCCTAGTGCTTTTATTCCTTTGATGAGAGTTTGCTTTATCTTCTCGAAGTCTAACTTTCTGATATCAAGCTTTTGCATTTCTGCCAATATCTCACCAAGCTTTTTGCTGGATTCCATCATCTTGTCACATGTCTTGTCGTATTTCTCTCTTGTAAAATCCAAATTTGCCGATGCCTGTTCTATTTTGAATCTAGCATTTTGTACAACTTGTTGAGAAATCCTGTTGCCATCACTTCCCTCCGCTGCTTTAGATGCGGTGCGCTGACAAGGGGCCTTAATATCGGTTGGGTTACTGCCAATGACGATCCTACCCTCCGTTGCAAAGGTCATAACATCTTCTTGTAACTGAAGAATGCTGTCAGCAAGATCTTTACCTTCTTTGCTCTCGGCTTGCATTGACTTCGAAATCTTTTTAATTTTGGCGCAAATATTGAGCCCACTGACGCAGAGTTTGCTTGCGCAGTTTTTGATTTCCGCCTGCTTGACAGGCAAAGACCGAATCTCCTTTTGAATGTGGCTTAACTGTTTCTCGACATAAATGATATTTTCCAGTGATTCACGTAGTGACGGTTTTAAGGTATCTGTTTCAACGCATTCGGACGCCAACATATCGACGAAGCCTTGCATCTTGATAGCTTGAGAGTACACATCTATTACCCCTTGATCAATAGCTATAGGAGGTGGTCGGTTTGTATCACTTTTTTGATCCGTTTGATCTTTGGATCCCGTGTTTCCTCTTGTCGACGCGCCAAATGTAACGCGATGCGCAATCCCATCTAACGTTGAGGTGAACGTGTTGGCTAAACTCTCAACCACATTCATGGCAAGAAGATTCCATCCATCTGGCATGTCGTCCGTCGCCTTATAGTAAGAATCCTCTGCTTTCTTCACTGCCTTTTCCATATCGTCATATGCCTTTTTGGCCATCTCCTTCTGCTCCTCTGCTGTTTTCTTATTTTCCCGTGCTACCACTAGGGCTATCTCGGTCTCATGAAGGTCTTGCTCATATTCTTCTCTAGCGCCGACACTGGCCTCGAGAAGTTCGGCGGTCAACTCCATAACGTGAAGATACTTGGCCTCAGTCTCAACTGCAAGAGAGAGACACTGGTCTGCAGAGGCTTCAATTGCATTTAGGGGTATTGGAAGCATGTCCTCAACCTCTTCATTCGTACCTTTCAGGAGAATTTGCACGGCATCTTTTAGATTCCCAGGGACGTTTGACGTCAGAAGACGTATCTGGTCCATACTGCTATGAGCCTTGTTAAAAGCATCGTATCCAGAATTGGCAACCTGTGTTATGAAACAAATAACAGAGGAAAAATGTGACTCTTAACATGCTTAAGTTCAGATGAGTGATGCTGCTTTCATACTTATTGTCGCTTTGCAGTTTTGTAGCTTTGCAGCTATGTCGCTTGCTTCCTTTCACACTTTTGTAGCTTTGCAGTTTTGTCGCTTTGCTGCTTTGCCGCTTCATGTCGCTCCCAAAGTTGAATTCATTTCAACTCAAAATTCTTGTCGTGCGACAAAATTTTGCCGATATCGATTACCTCAGCGACATGTAGCTTTGCCGCTACGACAACCGGAAGCGGCAAGTTTTTGCAAAAAATATTCGTCACGCAGCGACAAAGCTGCAAAGCGACATTAGTATGAAAGCAGCATTATGACGGACTCCAAAATATCGCTCAAGGCTGGTGATGCCTTATCAGTAGTGCAACATGTGCTGGATTAGGCGATTCGTTCCAACCCTGGTCAATTAACGAGGTTAACTATGTGTTTATGCCATCTCTACAGCTTACAAGACACAATCTGGTCTCTGCACGAACACCGTTTGGTCACCGACTGATGTCCAATTGTTGTCTGTTGCATTTCTACCCAGTATGACACCTAAACACATCGTTACCCCGATGCATGGTTGTCTGAACGGAGTACTAAGGCCTGGCGTAACTAGACTTCCTGTTCTCAATGAGAAGTTCTGTTTGGAAGTAACCACCTAGAAATGGCGTATAATTTGGTCCTCGTCATTCAATGAGAAGTTCTACAAACTTGTTTTTGGACTTAAATAAGTATCAAATGAATACATGTAAAAATGTTTTACCGAAGTGGTCTAATTATCCACATATCACGACATTTAGTTGGTGAGAAGTTCTCTCTTCGGTGAGGAAGTCTAGTGACGCCCCGCCTAAGTATCTTGATGTCTTTAGTTAATGTCAAATAACAACCGGCGACTGACCGGGCAACGCAACAACCCATGTCATACCAAACATCGGTCTTGTGACCATTCATCAATGCCCGCTCGTACCAGGATAATTTGCTAGCAAGGGGCAAAAAACTTCCTTAGTAGAAGAACCTCCCTTTTTTACTCTGCCTGGAGTGCAACGAGGATTGGGCGACCTGTCCATAAAACGCTTTACATACGGGTATTCTGCGCGATCGAGCATATGACTATGTTGTGCGCACACAACATAAATAGGTCGATCGCGCAGATCTTTACGGTACTATCAGCGTGCATTGTGGGACATGCGAAAGTGGTCTACATGTATTACGACAGAAGTTCTATCACTGAGTCCCCACATATGAGTTTGCAGATGTTAGGCCGGGTCGCCAGTTTTTTAAGTCATCGCTTTTTTTTTAAACGTGACTGAGCTACATGTATTCTTCAGTTCGTACTTGACTTGTTTTCTAAATCATGTGACCGAACTATTCTTCAGTTCTCTGATGATCTGAAATAAGGTGACTGTTGTAAATAATTTTTGCTTCGTCTTTATTCACAGGGCTCACTTAAAGAGCGTGTTGAAAAGGACAAATATCCAATCTTTTGGATCATATTGATGCCTGCAAAAATAGGTTTGTTCAAAAACATCTAATTAATATAAAGTCCAATTACTAGTAGCTCGTGTAATACCAACAAATGGCCACCGCACCTTCCTTCTTCTACTCGCATGCTTTTGTAAAAACTAACCTGTAAAAGCGATGCCCGGAAAGAATTTGGCCATTTTAAGAGTTGAAATCCATCCTTCGGTGGCTTCCTCTCCAGGGTAAAATCTGCAGTGGTTGATATACAAATCAGCTCCCCCAGTATAGCAATGCACATTGGGGACACAGCAATAAACTTCTCCCAGTTCGCATTGGGTCCAAGCATGAGTGTCATCTCTTCGCGTACATCAGCTCCAGTGCTGACTTTTGCTAACGCATTATTTACTTTCGATACGGACAGTTCTTCATTATCAGATCTGAAAATACAAAAGGTAATCAAGTTACTATCCACCGAAAGTCTCCTTTCTTTTCCTTATTTTTCATTTTTCCCTTCTTTTATTCCTTTCTTCACCCCTCTTTTTTGCCGACAGCAGCAAAATTTTGCCGACAAAACTGATGGTTGGGGGCCCTCTAGGGACGGCCTTGTATCCGATACAGATGTTTATTTTGTACACAATCTTGGGTAAATGGTGCACGTTTTACCCAACATTGTGTCAAATTTTACCCAACATTGTGCAACATTTAACCCAACCTGCCAACCATGTTCCCTTTTAACACAACTTCTTTTAGAGTGTATTTCCTTTTATGTCTACAAGTGTTATCAAAATAATGAAATAAACTGAATCTTATATATAGACTAGATATGATATATGTGATGACTCACACCGAAAAGGGAACCTTTGCGACAATACACATTTCGAGAAACTGGTGAAAATAGGCAGCAAAAATTAATGAAAATAAGAATTTCCAGCAGATTTTCTGTGATTGCCCTTGATCAATTTCTACAAGTGAGGTGTCATTTTAAAGCTTAGAAAATTCTACAACAGATGAAATGATAAAATAAAATTTGATATCACCTGCAAAGTCCCCCTTTCGGGGTGAACCATCACATATGTATGTTTGTATTTACATATATATTTTTAGTTTCAAAACAAATCATCCCAGGCTATAGACTTATAGCGTCCTAATTAGATGACGTTAACCAGTCGAATTACAACTGTTTACCGTGGTTAATATTCCGAAATTTGCTTTTTCTATAAACTTTATCGTCCATTACCGAAATTATACATCTCTATTTATGTCGCTTCCAATTGCACCGTGTCACGCCATATATTCAAAGAATTATTCAGAAAAAAGAAGTTCAAAACATGCAGACGCTATTTCTCCCCATCCCGGCTAACGGAGAAAAAGAGGCCTTCTGGCTGTATGTACCCTATATCTATATAAATATACACAATACCTGCGAGGTATTATAGGGCCTACTGATATCCAAATACGAGAGGTTGGTGTGAAAAATTAATATAATAATTGCGAACTTAACATATTTATTAATTCATCTTATTGAAATCACAAAGAAATAATACAGACATACCCAAGAACATATATAGCCAATATTCTGAGCACAGGCAGGGGGATACAAGCTACAAACAAAGGGACAATGACAAAACAAATAGGATTGGGCAGTCGAGCAGTTGAAATATAAATGGAGAAAAATCCCCAAGTTTATTCGAGAATCCAATTATCTTTATATCAACGAATACACCATTAATAAAAAATGGCGGAAAGAGATTATGCAGAAGGACTTGGTCAATAACAACCAAGTAGGCGGGCAAGTAGGTGACAGTGTATTTCACATATACATTAATTATTAACGCTTAAAAAATCAACAAATTTAGAACGTTCAATATTGGACGTTCAATAAAGAAAGTACTTTATGACGTCATAATTACGTAACGCCTTGGCCGATTTTGATAATATTGGTATCGTTGGATAAGGGAGGATCATAACTATCTATTAATAGCATTGGGGTTTGCACCCCCCCCCCCCTTCGGGGGACGTGTTACAAACAAATTACTCAGGAGGACGGTTTAGCATATGCTTACCTTGAGTGGGTGGCGCCTTCAGTGTCTGATTTACTTCGTTTAGCAAATGCCCTTGTACTTTCTCCTGATCGTCGTTTACTTGCCATGGTTCCTAAATGGAATACAACAAAACAAACTTATATTATAATAGTAGAAACAATTTCCCTCAGGTGGAGGATAATTTTTTTGTGTCTCTTGCTACCCGTGATATGAGTGTCAAACATGACTTGAAAGCCTATGTCGAGAATTCTCACAATTCACACACACATTATTTTGATCTGGTTGCCAAGTAAACGCTGTTAACTAACCTTTAATTGGATAAACACAGAATTAGATGTAACATAAAAACGAAATATCATGTGTTGCCACCCCTCCCCTACGTTAACCAAACCATATATCCGGATTTTATACGGTTGCCATGGTAACCAATATCCTCCAAATAGGCAATTTTACGAAGTAATTCAAATTTGAGAAAAAAATTAAAAAGGACATGGTTTTGTAGACAATTATCTGTACCAAAAATCTTATCAAAGCGATGTTTATTTTCTGAATTACGTCCGTGCCAGTATTTAACCAATCAGGGCTTGCAGGATGGCACCAAATTCTAAAAAAACAACTTAAGCCTTATGTTGATATTATACAAAATATTAACTGCTTATGAGGGATGGTATATTTTAACCATCACACGAATATAAGCAGTTAATACTTGTTTTATAGATTCTAGTCATTTGATAACGCATTTAAACTACTGTACTTACACATAACCTGCGTAGCAGAAAGCAATAGGTCCCTACTGTTACGCTATAGTTCTTATATTATACTATCAAACGGATGAAAGTGAAAGTAAAGACTATCAAACGGATGATAGTGATAGTAAAAATGACAAATGGCCATGTGTTACAATCTGACCAATCAGTGACTAGAATCTATGGATGAAATATATAAATAACACTCACAGGTAATGTAATAACTCTGAGAAAATTGATTTCAAAGTTAATGCATAATACCCCCTTAAAGTTAAAGGGTGAAAATAAAAACCAAAGTGAGACTTACTGCACTCAAATGAAAGGGAAATCCACTTAAAAATAGTAGGTCATGCAATTTGACAAAGCCGTTTGTCATTCAATAATTTGTTATAGTAAACATATTTTTGATGATGAAAATGGATTTGAAATACTAAATATTGATCATTGTACATTTTCAAACATTTTCCGTTTTATTTTTTCTTTTGAATATTAAACAAATTTGTTTGCACGATTTTTGAACTAATTAAAGGGACTGGCCTAGATTCTTCCCACTAATTTTTTACCTACATATTTTTTATATGAATTGATAGAACATCTTTATACTAATATAACCTACCAGTAGATTTCCATGATTTTGAGAAATATTGGAGAAAATTGCAATTCTTCACCTTCTTTAAATTGCAATTCTTTACCTACTCTGAAAACAGTATTTGTAGTTTCTAAACTTCAAAAGATCTTGTTTCTACATATGTGATGGGCAAACATTTGTTTAATGAAAGTGTTTCTCTTTTATTGTTTTAAATTATCTCCGTACCAGGAGCTTTGTTTGATCTTTTATTTGGTAAATCCATCTGAGGTACAAATTTAGGATCAAAGAATGATTTATTGCAAATTAATCTTGATTTGAGCCATTCCTGTGTAAAGTTTTGTACTTTTTTGGATTTTACTACACTTTTAAGCTTTATTTAGAGCATTTCCTAATTCTAAGTGGAATATAGGCTAGTCCCTGTAATGTTCTCAATGTAGAAAAAGCAGACAAACAGTGAGTGAGATGGCACCTGATAGTTATGATAACTCTACCTCATGTCAGTCAGTAGACATATAGTTGCAATATTTGATAGGCAAATTGTCATTCAATTGAAGTTTAACGTTTGAAAAGAACAAGCATTAGCTTACCTTAAATTGCAATCTCGTTCAACTCACAAAAACCGATAGTTGTTTGACCGATATTATGTGGAGTTCACAATATATAGAGCTGATAAGGTGTACATGTAGAACGTGCATGTAAATCGACATCGGTAAAACTAGTTCAAACCAACCAGTTGTCATATGTTAAGTATGATAAGAGCTAAAGGTAGTCTTAAGGTTTATCATCCACCAAGAATTCTGAGAAGATTTCACATCATTACATCACCTGACATCCAGGGATCTAATTATATTGGTAGTCTCTACTACAGACTATGATTCTGTTCATCACATGCAGCTAAATTGCATTGCACATTGGCGAAAGATATATGTTTTTACAGGATACTACATACTGGGACTTACCCGTACTAAGCAATACTGGTTTAATCGGGAATTCCCACAGCCTCGAAATAGGTGTTATTCCTTATAAGGTGATAGCGCTTTAAATTGTATGCAAAATACAACTATCTTGGACTGGCGAGGCTATTAAAATACCATTCCACCGTCAAATATTGCTCATTTGGAAGAATGACTTCGTTTTGTCAAAGTGGAAGTCGCGTTGCGCATTTTGCTAGGCTAGCCTTATATACTTTACTATAATTGCCTTGTATGCCTATAAAACATCCAATAAGGTAAGTAGACATATATGTCATTTTTCTTAACATTTACACTCATAATTTATTATTAATTCTTATGTGGTTTACAATTATGCGGTTTTTAATTTTCATTGTATGATTAAAATTGTCATTCTGAACTTTTCACATGATATACTACCATACACAATACGGGACACAATAATATTATCTTACTCTTTGTGCACTGTTTGCTATCAACATTATCTTTATACCAATATGAACAATGATACTTTACAAACAATAGCTCTATGAAGAAATGATCTGTGATGAAAATGTTAACATTTTGACTCTTTTTGAGAGCGTCTGGTTATTTGGCTGTTGTAAAAATAATATAATGTTTCAAGTTGATAAATAGTCGTAACTTTAGAGGCAGACAATCTATTTATATTTATACTTTTTCCTCATGTGCATGATGCAGCGGTAGTTACCTCGCCTTGCACCAATGAGGTCCCGGGTTCGAGCCCCGTGCCCGGCGCTTTATGTGCATTTGGTTTTCGGTCCATGCTCGCTTCCGCAGGTTTTTCTCCGGGTACTCCGGTCTTCCTCCTGCATTCAAAACTGAATTTAAAAAACATCTTGGAGCCCTGTTGAAGATAAGCTTCCTTTAGCTTACTTGGTACCAGTACCAAGTGGGGTTTCCATGGCGAAAGCCTAAACAAGATGATTTTTTTTTTATATTATGCAATTTTGAAGTTTGATCCACATGCCTCGATTTGATATTACAGGCAATACATGTATATACAAAGAGTACGAGAAAACCCAACTGAATTCATCTAAGCTACAATGATGAATAGATAAATGTTAATATGCAAAAGTTGCGATTTTAAAACCATTAAAAAATAAACATGTTATTGATTTTGAAACTTTGATGGGACTTGGTAGACTTTTAATACCTAGAGTCCGATTCAGAGCACTGAGGCTGTTATTAAAAGACCTAATACCAGCATTTGAACTCTCCCATATAAAAAAACCTCAATATTTTCCATACTTAAACAATTCAAAATTCGTCAAGTTAGTTAAAAAAAATGTCATATTTTTATCTTGATTCAGGGTAATTCCAATCTCAAATGTCACAAACGTTACCAAAATGTTACACTCAAATGTCACAAACGTTACCAAAATGTTACACGATCCTGCTCTTGAATTTGAATGAGCTTGAGTCATCTTCAAGAGCTGCTGCATACCTGGAACATATCCAAAGCTCATTCGAATTGAAGGTCAAGAACATTTTGGTAACGTTTGTGACATTTGAGATTGGAATGACCCTTCAGTATTTAATCATTCCAACTTTTTAGTTTTAAAGTGATTAATTATTGCTGAATATTTTTTATAACTAGAGAACAACTTCACGATATGAGCATGATTAATACATATAAGGACATCACTTCAAGAAGCAGGAGGGTTTCTAGAAGACATGTTCGCATGCGGTTCATCAAGCACAACCAAGCTAGCGAGGATAATCCATGTAGAAAGTTATCCAACCAATGTTCCCGGCTTTGTACAGGTATCTAATAAAACAAAATAAATTCTCTTCGCCAACTTCTTTAATAGAGGGACGTGGACATGTGGTCAGAGCGTTTATGGTTAACAATACATATGTTAAGGGTTCGAGTCCCTTTAGACCATACCTTCTTGTTTTCATAATATTTATGAACAGCGCCATCTAGTTCGACATTAAGGTATAAAATGGCCCCATTTCTACAGTGTTCAAACAACACCGCGGTTGTATAATTAAGTTGGATCCTGTATGACCGAGTCCATCGTGGGACAACGTCAGCATTCTGAATACACTTTATAACTCCCGCTTAGCAGTTGTGCCACAGAGCAACAGAGATGACACTGAGTTTAAAACATGGCCCCCAGTTAATAGCGTAACGTGCAACGTAATATGTGGACAAAATCGAGGACACACGATGAAGAATGTTGCACACCTTGTACCCAATTAAACGTAACACATATCAAAGACGATGTCAGGATTTATCGATATCTGAGTAGGATTATTCTTTGTGTGTCCTCGTTATTTGGAGCCAATGATCACGTGATCAGCGAAGAAACATTAACCAGCGACTATTGAGATATAGTAATCAATGATCCTGATTTTCTGATTCTGATTTATTTCACTATCAACATATAAATACATATATACATAAAACACATTTATAAAAAAAAAAAAACAATGATATTGCGGACATAATCAAAAGGCCAATAAGGCCTGAAAACGATTATGCCCTAAGAAATACAAACTTAAAGTCAACAAATTGAAAAGAAAATTATACAAAGAGAAACATGAAAACACAAGACAATGCCCGGAAATGAAAAAGAGAATGGGATTTCAATGTTATCCAAAATATAAACATTTGTTTTAATGTTTATGTCCAAAAAATACTAGTAACTTGAGAGAAGATTCCCTTTCAATACTTTCCTAAATATTTTAACAGTTTTGGATTGTTTGACAACCTTATAAAGGGAGTTCCAAAATGGGGGTCCACAATTTCTGATAGCCTGGTTTGAAAATGGTTTCTTTGTTTTGTTTATACAATAATCCTGGCATTTCTTGTTTCATATTTATGGTTCTCAGCATGCTTGATAAAATATGGTTTAAATATACTGGGCAATTGATCTGTATGATGTTGGAACATGAACACTCCAAGATTTAGCTGGTAAATATCAAACATATTCAGAATTTCATACTTTGAAAACAGAGGGCCCGTGTGGCTCCTATAATGGCTATTTAATATAGTTCTTATAGCCCATTTTTGAAGCTTGAGTATTTTATTCAAGTACATTTTATTCGTGCTTCCCCAAATCAAAATACCATAGTTGATGTATGGTAAAAATTAGTGAGCAATACAATGTATATAATATAGATTTAGGTAAAAAGTGTTTAAGTTTTGACATCATACCAATGTTTCTTGAAATTGTCTTTGTAATTGCATCAATATGATTTTTCCAGGTTAAGTTTTCGTCAATAATGACTCCAAGAAACTTTGTAAAGGATACTCTTTCAATGAGATGTTATCAAGTTTTACATTTAGTACACATTTTTTAGAAACAACTTCATGAGATTGGGACAAATTATCTGTGTCATTTGTATTAATTAATTTGTTCGTGCTATGAGATGTTCCAAATACCATATAATTTGTTATAAAGTATGTGGGGATAAAGTGTCAGGGTCCTGGTTGTGCCTTACAGGCCAGCATCAGAAAGTTTGTTTTATGTTAATTAGTATATTTTCTTGACAATTTCTACAGATCCTCCTGGAGCCGTTAAAGCACCTGTGGTGTCCAACATTGACTCACGGTCATGTGTTCTCTCCTGGGATTCTCCTGTTGGTGGAACACGAGCCCTCCGATCCGGGCTCCGATACCACGTGGAACAATTGCGAACGGATAGTTATGGTTGGGTGAAGATAAACGAGTCGACAACGACGTCATGTCACGTGATGGGTCTGATGACAGGCTTTACGTACAAGTTTAGAATAACAGCTGAGAACAAGAAGGGTGTCGGCTGCACAGGACAAGAATCACGGGAAGTGGAAGCCGTCGGTGAGTCTCCTTCCATTTTCTGCTGCCGGGGAATTGGGAAGTCTTAACCTTAACCCTGTCTACAATGGTAGCTGTTTACTTTTTGTAAGCCTTTACTCCCTGTGTAATTGCTGCATACTTCGTATCCTTCGTAAGCTATCTTAAGTATTTACAATAGGGCAAGTGTAACATATTTATGACGTCATACTGTATAAATCCGGAATATTGAAAATGTCACCGCGATTTTGCCTATAAAAAAAAAATTATGATCTTTAATCTGTATTTATTTTCAGATCCATAGCATAGATGTTTTTAAAATGGCGCCTTAAAAATATGCCACAACTTTGTGCGCCGGCCGCAACCTCACAGCCTTAATTTTCTAAGATGGCGACCGTAGAATTGATAAATCAACTCAAGATTATTGTATAATATTCAATGCATGTTTTGAAATTATTTAGAAGTGCATTATCAAGCTTACGATCGCCTTTTTGTGGCCTGGTTGCGACCGGCCACACAAAGTTGTGGGCTAATTGTACTCTAACGCCTAATGGTGTCGTCAATATTAAAATGCTTTAGAAAAATCCCTTAAAATACAAACACCGTAAAACACTTCCGATCACAGTTTAAGAGACTTTTAGTCTCACAATATAAATAAACACTTTCCCCTCTCTTTTTGCTCACGTGTCACTCGGGTCCTGTGCTTGTCTTGTTGTTTAGGCCTATCCGTCTTCATTTTGAATGTTCTCTTCGGGCTTATTTGTTTCGTTTATTATCATGTTCCTGTAATGTCCATGTTGCTATGTTACACTGTGCATTGCTATTTACAGACCTCCTTGGTCTTCCAGCTTTGTACTCCATTTTGTTTCACATAACTTATGTAAATTCTTTTGTAGCTGTGCAGATAATGTTCGTTGATTTGCTTGTTATTTTACACGAAAAAAATGAAATAAAGATGTGAGCTTGGATCGATTCCTTTTTACGAAGCAGGAAAAAGTCAAAAGGAATCAACATCTATTTGTAAATCAAAGGAAAAAATACGAATGATCATCATCTATGTCAGATGGCGCTTATAGCGAATCTCATGTCAGATGGCCCTCATAGCGCTGCTGTGGTATTTCACAAGAGTACGCCATCCATCTCTATCCTCTGCCAGGCGTGATGGACCCTGCACACTACCTCGTGACAAATATTTCATGACATCTGTACCAGATGTTGCTGGACGCCCTCTTTCACGCTTTCCTTCTACAGCACCCTGAAGTATTTGTTTTTCAATGCTGCCATCCCTTCTGACAATATGTCCAAAATATATGTACTTCCTCTTCATGATCCCATATTTAAGGTGCACGTCTGATATATTTTCGACTACCTTTTATGTCGAACAGTGTACTTTTTCAAAGTGGACTTTTATAAAGTCCAGCTTTAAAACATTTCGGGTGTTTTTGCTTTTGGTCAATGGGTTAAGTATGAATTTCATACTAGCGAGCAGTGTGCGGTCTATTAAATAAGTATGATTTCTTGCTAGAGTATGCAAACACGGCACGGAGCGCTTAACCTTAGGTCTATCGGTTAGGATTTCACCAAGTATTTGTGCATTGTATTGTTAGTACAAAGGGGGTTGGGTTATTGGGAATTTTTTCGGGGTTTTGGCTTTTTTTTTGGGGGGGGGGGGTTGGCAGAGTGATGGGTCGTGTCGGGACAGTTCTTTTGCAGAAAGACGCGGTTATCTGACGCATTGAATTTCAAAATAAAACTTGAACTTTTTGCCGTAATATAATCAAAAATTTGCGATTTCTCATAGAAAGCAACGCTTTTTTCTTTTCCTATTGATTCAACATAGAAAAAAAAAATCACAGATATGGTTTTTTCGCCTATGCCAAAGTGTTACTGGTTCAAAAGTAGTTTTGGACTTAGGCTTACCTTAATCAAAAAGCGATTGTTTGTGCTTACTTGCTTGTCTATACTGCCTCGAATGCCTCGCAGATGCGGAAAGTAATGTTTAACTTTATAAAATGCGATATGGAGAGTATTCAAATAGTTTGCTCTTTGTCATGTTAATTTTTTCAAGTGGATTTGGTTTCTTAATTACATAGTAACCTTCCTTTAACAACGGCGAATATATTGCAAAAAGGTCAGCTAATACAAACCATACTTTGCACAAATTATCTGTTTAGGAATTCGTACGCATAAGATTTCCTGGAACGCGTAAATAGGTGATACGCATGTTGCAAACCCGCGATATTGCCATAACTAAAAGAGTATATATGCGTGTCTTTACTTGCTTAGAATACAATGCAAACGTTTAACAGAATAGGCCTAACTAATTCATAGACCACACACTGAACTCAAAGGAATCAATTCATCTGAATGCATACTTATTTCATACATCGTATTCTGTACGCTAGTATGAATTTCATACTAAGATCAAAGACCAAATACAAAAACACCCCGAATGTAAATAATTCTGGACTTTTAAAAGTCCATCTTGAAAATGTACACTGTTGTCGACACTTCTATCCCGCCAACCTTTAGACTCGCTTATAACAAAGTGTCCCCTTCGTTCTGATCCCTATTACAGAGCCACCAGGAGCACCCGACGGCAGAGTAGACGTGTACGATATCACATTCCAGTCATGCATGATATCGTGGCGACCACCAAAACAAAATGGAGGGACTCCAATCACAGGGTTTATCTTGGAGAAAAGGGAGCAGAATAGAATACAATATGTAACTGCAGGTCATGTAGATGGAAACGAACATTTCCACAGGATAAATGGATTAATGGAAAATGAAGATTACAAATTCAGAGTAAGAGCAGTAAATAAAGTTGGTGTTGGTCGTCCATGTACTCCGTCAGACGTTATAACAACAGAAGGTATGACTTTCGAATAAAGCTCTATCACATGTCACCGTATAGAGCCAAAACACGCCTAACGTACTTTAATAACAACACTATTGTTTTGGTTCATCCATTATTGTTCGTCATGTGTTCGTTAGAAGTACGTTTAATACGTTATCTATACGGTTTATTCGTTATGTATACGTTCAATTCGTTATCCATACGATAGTGGTCCGTTTGGTACACGTTCAGTATGTAAAATTTTACGTTATTCGTACGTTTTGGCTCTATACGGTGATGTGTGACAGGCCCCTTATACTAGCTAACACTCTGCCAAGTAGGATGAATATTAGAGGTGACACTTCGCAGAAATCGTGGCTCCAATTCTTGTTTAAATTCCTGCGTCCTAGGTAGGAAAGAGGGCGGCATTTAATCAGATTTACTTTTTTATTTAATTATTTTTCATCTTTTTTTACTGCGAATAAAAACTTTTTAACACAACTGTCTTTGGCATGACTCAAACCCACGACCTCCAGATCTCATGACTGGCGCGCTAACCGACTGAGCTACAGAAGCATTGCATAATAGAATCGGTAAAATTAACATCAATATACATTATATCAATTTTAAACCCGGACAAGAATTATACAAATTGACAAATCTTGGTGAATAATTGTAGAAGAAGAGTAAAAGAAAAATATAAATGATTTTAAATTCCTCCCACGTCTAAGAATGATTCTATTATCACCTTTATAGTCTAAAGATTACACGGGAGATTACATAATTACATAATTGTCTCGCGTCGTCTTGAATTTGGTAGTCCTTTTCAAGTCTTGTCTAATGTATAGCAACAACAATGATATTCAAGGGCCTTAAAAACAGTCTAGCATAACGAAGGTCGTTTCAGATCGAATTTCATTATTGATCTGACACCTGGGCTGATCCAGGATGTGTCAATCAACACAATGTACATTGTGAAAATCCCACTTCTATCGTCTTGGGTGAGTATAGAGGGCGTATGAAATTGGAGCCACTGATGACGTCATCAGGAAAAAATCGTTAACCAGCGACCATTGAGAAATAGTAATCAAATGAGCTGTGAAATATATGGGGATAAAGTGTCAGGGGCCTGACTCTGCTACGTTACAATCATTTTAGTTGATTAAGCGGGGTGTTTTTTAATTCACGATCCTATCACTGCTTTGTTTTCAATATTAACCTTTTTTGCAGCTTCCCAAATCATGAGTAAGGAAGCTAATTTGGACAGGTGACAATTTAAAGAGGCTTTGTCCGATTGCTTCAATATAAAAAAACATTGAAATTTTGTCACCAAAATATTGCTCATATTTATCTCGTAATCTGTGTGAAACATCATTTTGAAATATAAGTGAAAATATGATAATCATAATAAGATGTTCTCATCAGGTATAGGCAACTTTGAGATCATGAGATCAAAACGGTTGAACCGATTAAAATGAAATTTAAACCTGTTACCTCTTAATAGATGATATAAAATTGAACACAAAGTTTTGAAAAATTACTTAAGTATAGGAGGTAGAACAGAGAACCCAGAGAAAAACGCGTAAGCAAGTATATTGACTAGAAACCTGATGCACGTACATCGCCGGGAATCGAACCAACAAGAATGATTGCACAAAGCGTGAGAAGTAGACCTGGCGCTGCTCTAACCCAGTTCCGTAGTGAAGTAATGTGGGGAAGTAGCTTGTATACTTGTAAAGAAGAAAGCTTATGCCATGAATTTCACCCAACTGCTCTGCTCATACGCTGAGGTTTTCTATTTGTTGAATAGCTCAGATCACCAGTTTGCCAGACTCTCTTTTTCATGGGTTTAATCACTAGTTACTATGGTTTCTGTCGACATGCCTTATGTCGACATTTAAAGCATATCTCGACAAGAAAAATAATTTGTCGGCAAAACTTGGCAAGTAAAATGTAATAAAAACTAACGTTTAATTGTCAATTTATGGCTGTTTATTAGCAGTTTAGCTTTAATGTGTTGCATAAATAATTTAATACTTATTGGTTGTTCGTCATTTACAACCGTTTTAAGTTATTACAATGGTTGGCAACAAACAAGTTACAATTTTATATCATCCATATTTATGTTGTCGTAAGCAGAATAGGTATATTTACGTCTTAAACGGGTCATTATGCTTCAAACAATTTCGTATTTTATATTACTATTTGATATCAACTATATGTCGACAAATATGTCGACATTAACAACAAATTATTGCGACATGTCGACATGAAAAAACAGTCTCGACAGAAACCTTACTAGCTACTTAACTGTCTTCAATTGTTCTTCGCTTTTTTAATACATACATTTTTTCCATTGTTTGATGCCATTCAACTTTAGGCCTGCCATATAATAAATCTGAAAACCTTTCAACTGCGATAATTATTAATTTTTCGGTAACTTCTTTTCTGTAATTTTCTTTAAGGTTGTGACATCACTGACAATCAGAGTGTGGCTCTGATAGAAACGGCTGAACTTGAGAGTTGGGGAATGGATCGCGTAAGAGATTCATTTCAAAGAGGGCTTCATGGAATAACGATGTTGGTGGAATCCATTAAACCGCTGCAATGTTCGGTCATCACATATAGAGAAATAGAAAGTGTGAGAGATGATATTCAGCATTATGCAACACAGGCATATTTCCATATCAGAGATGCCAGTGACAAGGTATTGTTGTTGAATGACGAACTTGATGAGCGAATCGGCGAACTGGTGCGTGAGCAAGGTCAGAGAGAAAGAAAGGTCAGGCAATCAGAAACTGAGATTGCAAAGCTCCGTGCAAGTATACGTGAAAAGAAAAGTCATCTAAGTAATGAGCAAGATGAATTGGATAATGCTAAACGCAGGTACCGAAAAGCTCAAGACACCTTGCAGAAGGCAGAAAATAAACTCAAAGAAAAGAAG
Source organism: Ophiothrix spiculata (assembly GCA_000969725.1). Classification (NCBI taxonomy): domain Eukaryota; kingdom Metazoa; phylum Echinodermata; class Ophiuroidea; order Amphilepidida; family Ophiotrichidae; genus Ophiothrix; species Ophiothrix spiculata. Next base: position 52,118 of record JXSR01S041057.1, on the reverse strand, counting down.
AAGGAACAACTCATTGTTGCTGGAGCTGGTGCTGTAGTAACTTTGATTCCGTTTGTTGGATGGGTAGCTGGACCTGCGATGATAATTGTCAGTCTAACAGCGCTACAGAAAAATGTAGAGGCGGCGGAAGACATGTGTAATGATGCTACCGACAATGTGAATAGGCAAAATCAGAGAGTAGACGACAAGAAAGACGATATCAAAAGGTTTCAACGCAAACTTGATGTCATTGAAACCCAGAAAAGAACACTACATGTCACGAAAAAGCAAATAGAACGAACAATAGCCGACCTTCGAACCCAATACTATGCCCAGAGTCATGTGAGTGAAAGGCTGAAACAATGTGCTAATTTCATTTCAATTGCGGCTTGTAGAGCTGAGGTCTTACATGATCAGGTGAAATTCCTGTACAATTTTGAAGCTATAGCTGGTCCGCTTACGGAGCTCATCGCACACTTTGCTTTGCCACAGACGTCTCAACTGTGTCTTCCGTGTGAGAAAGAGGATCTTGATTTGTTTGTTACGAAGCTCAAAATGGTTGCAGATGCTGATGATCATTGGAAAGGTGGACACGTCCTTGAATTCCGTAAAGGTAGGCTAATAACTTTAAGATGTTCACACAAACAGATTCTCTCGAAAATTTCGAAACGTATGGCCAAAACATGTAAACGAACGCAAGGCGCACATATACAGTTGTTCTAATGGTCGAAGTAGTGCTAATAACTCAGATCCATATCAGATCCGTATATAGACTACATCTACGTACACCAATGTACACAGGCATAAAACCCAGATCTTTCCATGCAACCCTTATGTGGGTTGACCTGGATCTGCTTTCCATGATGCATCAATACCACTACGTACTATTACTACAAATACAAATACTACTACACTACTACTACTACTACTACTACGCAACAGCGCTTTGAAACAGATGAATAAGGCGCTCT
>JXSR01S041048.1:5140-16849 GCA_000969725.1 Ophiothrix spiculata | reverse complement strand
ATAAATAAACACCCTTGTATCATGCCATGGATCATTTTGAAGGTTGTGTTTTCAAAACCAATTGGTAACTATGGAAAAAAACAGAAAAAAAACCCAGAAAAATGAGTTGGTTGTTATACGCAGTCGCGATGCACCATGGGTAATTTTGGCTTGGCTATGCGCAGCTTTGCGTGATTGTGTACGCATCATCACTGAGGTAACGTAATAGTTTTAAAAAAAGGTCCTTCCTGGGGCGGCCGTAAACGGGAAATTTCAATCCCAACATGAACACTAATAATAATGTAATGGGCCTCTTTTGGAAAATTGACCCTATAGGCCTATAAAACGGAAACATTTTAGAGTAAAAAGCAGGTCTAGGAAAAAACGATAGGAAGTGTATTTAATTCATAATAGAATGGAAACTTTTAGAGCAGAAAAGTCTCATAAGGTCTATGGAAAAGACAAATCCGGGTTTTAAGGCTACGGGGAACATAAACTATTTGTGTATGCCATACGGGATGTTTTAAAGAGGAACGTACATTTTTGCACGTGCACCTGCTGACCAAACGCTACAACGGGTACGGTAAAATAAACGACAGGATTATCACGATTATGGGATAGAGAGCTTCAACGGGATGTGATCAGAACCCGGGATCAAGCTCGCAGGATGATGATATACGGGATAGAGAACATCAAATAAACATCAACAGACCTATGTGAGAAAAGTTTGAAGGGTAAATGAAGTGCCTATAGGCCTATATTTTGGTCATTTTCCCTATTAGAACAGAAATATAGGGCTAATTTATTTTATAAGTTCTGTGAAAAACCTCTGGTTACCGGAAAAATAATTACTAGTAGAAGTGGTGAAAGCGTATAGCGAGTGCCCCCCCCCCCCCCCAAAAAAAGCCCTCTTTGCATGCTGGCCTTATAACTGAAGCAAAACGCAAAATCTAGAAAATATATGCATCAGAATGGGCTATACGGCGGCAACATTATGACGATGATATAAGCCTACAAAATAATAAACATTGCAAAACATTATCAATGTTCAAGAAACGATCAAAATAGTAAGGCCTAACTATCTATGCACTGGCATCCTGCTAGTTGAATAATGATTGACATCAAAATCAAGAGAACCATATAAGAGTAGGGTTTTCACTACAGGGTGTCCAAAAAAAATCCGCAACAAATCTAGTGTAGCTCAATTTTTGAAATCCCGCAATATTATTGTCAAAATTATATACAAAGACCAAATAACTAACAAATTATTTTGGTTCCTATTAATATTTTCAAAATTAAGACCTAAAAATCGGGTCTGAAAATTGAGAATTGAAATGGATAAGGAAACTTAATATGAAACAAATTTTCCAGAACAGGTTTTTAGATATCTTGTTTGAAAAAATTGCAGTCAAAATTTGATAAAATGACTATTTACTCAAAAATTGTATTTTGTTGAAACAATCCGATATCAAAATTATATTCTTCATTAAATTTCCTTTCAGAAAATGTATACTTATATATACTTTTACCAAATATTAAAACTTTTACAAGCAAAAAACAAACTCTGAAAACCAGGGGTTAACTGTGCCCTTAAGCGGGTTGTTGCGTCTGGTTGAGTCAACCTGTTGCGTCCCCTTGACGAGCCAGATGAATCATTAACTTACTTAATTTCTCAAACTTTTGTGTATTCTGTTTTTCCTTGGTTTCTGATAGACTTATTTATTACAGTATGGTTTACATCTTTCATTATGATACCTTTTTTCGACTATTTTGGTAAAAATTGTATCCCAAACTACCCGATTGTCTCACCAGAAGTAACATATTCAAGGAATATGAGAGTATCATTGAGATCTGTACTTTAATTTAAACCTGTTTCAGTTAAAGATTAACTTAAAATATCAGTTTATGTTAGGTACAGGATAGGTAAGATTCGTTTAGATTGATTGTGCTCTGGTTGGTTGCAGAATACCGTCATATTTTCTTCATTTTAAGTTCTGCATTTCTTTTACTGGAATTCTAATCATGAATTGGACCAAAGTAGATTTAAAGGGCTTTCTTAAATTCTTCATATATCTGGACTGGATTGGTAAAATTAAATAGGATAAAGAGTATGTTGTAGAGCAGTTACTCCACTTTTGAAAAACATTTATTACCATGATTTAATCTTTGGGTAACTATTTTTAATATTTTTTATTCGCTCGTTGCATTAATATTGGGACAAGCTGTATAATAACTGTAGGTGCTGGTCGGTAGTAAGTAGCACCCATCCAAAACCCTAAAGCTGCTGAATCCTACAGAATTCTACAGTAGAAAATGAAAATAGTCAAAGTCAAAATTTCTGATAATCAGGAGACCGAATTGCTGCTGAGCGAGGCAATGCCCATGTGTAGCTTGGTATCGCTGAACATTGGATCGAGGTCTGAGGGTCCCGAGTGCGAGGCCTATGTTTGAATGTGGGAAGTTACAGATTTTTGGTATAGAGTAAAATTTGTGGTGATTGTGATCTAAGTTGCTTAGGGGCTATACACTTGGGTAAGATATGATACCATAAGTCTGAAGTTGCTGAATCCAACCAACCAACCAACCAACTTCTTTCCTGGTACAAACAATCCTACTGTAGGCTATATTAGAAAATGAAAGTAGTCAAAGTCAAAATTTCAGATAACCAGAGATATATCTAGTCACCGATTCGCTACCGAGGCAGCGCCCATGTGTGGCTCTGTATTGCTGAACATTGAAGCTATTTGGATTTATTGAACAACCTGCTTGTTGTACTATGGCCCATGAAAAAGTAAAAACCGAGCTGTTAAGCCAATGGGAGGCAGACCTTTATCCCTGAGAGATCATGAATAGCTTTCACACCATATAATAAAATCAGGTTACTTGAATGAGTCATTAGTCAACTTGATGTGTTGTATGACTTGATTAACCTAAAGACATTTTATTCTGTCTAAACATCACTTTCTTGTTTCTATTTTATTTGTTTGTCTCAGTAATGCAACTACCATGGGATCTACGCAAAATGTTGAAATGGCGGATGAGCAACATCACCCCAAATGTTGTCAAGCAGTGTATAGCAAGGTCTGGATTCAGAGCAAGTAGAAGTAAGTAATGCTTTATTTACCTTGTTTGCTCCCCATGAAAATCACAGATATTCCTCTTTTGTTTGTTTGTTTGTTTGTCTTGATCTTGAGTGCATGATACTTAATTGACCCATTACCCATGGGGCTTCTTTTCAAAATTTTCAAGAATCACAATTTTGGGCATTTCTTTACCAAACCTTGACTGCCCGGTTGCCATTGTTTTGAACAATAACAACCGACCAGAATGTGGTTACGGGTGGTCAATCACCGGTTGAGTTTTGAAGCAGCCCCTAAAAGATTGTGTCAGAATAGCACAAATTTGGGCAAAAATGTGAGTGTTCGATAAACGTGACTCAAAATTTGAGAAATGTGGTATATGGATTGACCCCCTTTTTGTGAAAATTGTGTTTGGATGGGAGGTTTCTCAAATTTCCCAGTGTCGCATCCCTGCACAAATTTAAACTTGAGTAGCCCCACTACCACCCCAAACCCCTACCCCCTGGGCCCTACCCCACCTGAACTCATTACACATGTATATCTTTTGAATTTAAATGTTGTCATACGTATATTTGCTTATAATGGATTGTGTAGATGTCCCCTTCTTATAAATGCCTCCCAACCTTCTTAAATATTCAATTTTAAAGTGTTTTCTATGCTTATACTCAATGTTGATCGGTAAAATGCTGCTGGAAATTATGATGCAATTCAGGGAATAAAGCAAAAATTCTTTCACTTCTAAGCTATTCTATTTTTATTCCCGCTGATGGTTTTAAAAAGTAAAGAGGCGGGGTTAGATCATAGTTTTAGTAGATGAATGCAGTGTCATGTGCATTGTCTGTGGTTGTAAAAAGGGTTAAAGGTGTAGGTTCCTATTTTAGGATGTGTATAATTTACTTTTAATTGATTGCACTTTGACCTCTGAAATGCATTGTGGAAGGTTTCGAACTTGGCTTGTGTCTTTTTTTCTCCTGAGAGGCAATTGAGAGTATGCAACCCTGAGGATGAGGCTGTTATGCAAATACAAAAGAAATGAAAAATAGGTATACCAAGTAATATTACATTTTATGCTATATCTCCGAAACTATAAAGAATTTTGAGTTGAAATTTTGGATTTATAATCAGAAAAATATGGGCTTTCATTTGGCATCAAAAAATATACTACTTCCGGTTGAGCCCTGGGGGATGAGAATGTTATCGGAACCTACACCTTTAAGTTAACATTTGCCTGTAATTGCTGCATTACTTTGATGGATTATAACTAAACTTGGGTCATAGGTGCAGCATGACAACCTTCATTTGTTGATGAGGTCGAAGGTCACATAGAAAGGTTAAAGGTCATATGGTTAAGTTATAAGACAGACTGAAAATGACTCCAGGGGATCTTGTGGTTCCAAGAGCCAGTATTTTGAACAGTTACATAACTGATGAATGAAACTTTATAATTATCTGTGGAATCTAGGTTGTCTTTTTCAAAATGATAACCTATGAGTTCAAATCTTTGATGTAATTTAGATAATCACCTTGGAAATCACCTGTCTACTGACATGCAATGTTGGAAACCCATACTCACAATGTGGCTACAGGCAAGGGATAGTAGGTGTTGGGGGATGAGAAAATACAGAAAACTACCTCCTGGCTTGAAGATAAACCTTCAGTAATTGAAAATACCCGAAAATGGAAAGTTGTAATGTCAAAAAATAACCAATGGATTTTTCCCAGTCTGTACAAGCAACATTTTATATATTTTTATTTAGACAAAAGCTAAAATGGTCTCTGTAACTGATAAGGAATTTTTATAGGGGAATCGGGATCGGGAAACCGCCATTTTGATATCACCGCCATGTAAATCCTATGGGACGGCAGCCATCTTGTATTTTCGGTCATGGAGGGTGAGTTATTGAACCTCCGGCATTTTACAGCTCCACTTGCCACACTCTGAGAGTCCTCGCAACTGATTGGCGGGAAAATTGGCATACTTAAATCAGAACAAGACGCAATACATTCATTCATTTGTTTTATTTCCACAACAAATACATAAAAATATAAAAATCAAGTAAGAGATAAAGTACAAAATGCAACAAAATTGATACAAGAAATACAGTAGTCATGGGGGATAATACTGGAAGCCCAATAAGGCCCGTGAGATGTATTACCCCCTTTACCCCTAAATACACTCTTGAACCCTATTCGTGCTCCACATTTCGAACACAAAAACATCGAAATGATTTGGGTTGAGATTACAACCAAACGTGGTAAGGTGCTATACGGAACTCTTTACTGTCCCAAAAAGCCGGACCTTAATTTTTTTAGCTGTCTAGATGAAAGTGTGAGCAGAATTCTATCCAAGCTGCATCATTATGTCTGTGTCGTGCTCGTCGGAGATTTCAACATCGACGCTCCACACTTTCAGCCTTCATCGAAGACCTTCTCTGAAGGGGACACTAGACTTTATTCACATCTCACTGATACATTAAATATTTTAAATATGTCTCAGCTGGTTAATTTTGTCACACGTAGGTACCATGACAACACAGCTGATGGAACTTTAATTGATCATTTATATACAAACAATTTGAATCTTATTACAGAAGTAAGCCCCCATCATGGTCTTGGTGATAGTGACCATTCTGGTGTAGTTTTTAATTTAAATCTTCATAAGCCTAAACAATTGTTTTCTCCAGGCACGTTTCTTCAGTATTCCAAGGCCGACCTCTCAGGTCTTTGTAGTGAGCTTCACACCGTCAACTGGTATGAGCTGCTTCATGATAAGAACATTAATGAAGCTTGGTATGCTTTCAAAAACAAATATCTCGAGTGCATCCATAAGTATGTTCCCAGTAAGAGATCTAGAAGACGAGAGAAAAGGCCTTGGATTACTGATGAAATAATTAAACTGGCTAAAAAGAAGAAGCGTCTTTTTAACAAATGCCGAAAGTCCCCCAATGATGTCAACAAATGGGATGAATACAAAAAATGTAGAAATAGCTTTAAAAAGTCTCACTAAAAACGAGTATATTTCCTATGTCACTGATAACTGTGATAATGGCAAAAGGTTTTGGTCCTTTGTTCGTGCCTCCAAGGCAAAACCCAGTGCCACTTCATTCAAAATTAATGAGTCTTGTGTTACAGATTCCACAATTATCGCTGAATCTTTCAATGACTTTTTTGCTTCAAATTTTACGGACTCAGGCAACCCTGCATTAGCTGATATACTTGGTGTCAGGGCCACCATGGTTTCCCTTTCTTAGCCAAGGCTTACACCACTTCTAATGAAATTTTTAAAATTATCAAATCTTTAAAAAATGGAAAGGCACCCGGACCAGATGGTATCACATCCACCATGTTGAAGCATACTGCGGCCCAGGTTGCCTTCCCACTTGCTTTGATTTTTAATATTTCGCTTGATGAGGGAAAAATTCCTGATGATTGGAAAAAAGCAAACGTTGTCCCTACATGTATACATAAATCTGGTGACATTTCAAACATTAAAAACTATAGGCCCATATCCCTGTGTTCAGTGGTGGGCAAGATGCTGGAGAGAGTCGTTACCAGAAGGGTTGTTACGTACATGCAAATGAGCGGTCTAATATCTCCGCAACAACACGGTTTCATGTCTGGTCGCTCATGTACCACACTCCTAACCCAGGTCTGCCACCACTGGACTCAGATTTTGGATAAATGGTCCCCACCTGATGTTGATGTCATCTTCCTAGACTGGAGCAAAGCCTTTGATAAAGTTAGTCATTCTATTCTTTTATCCAAACTTCATCAATATGGCATCTGTGGTACACTCTGGCATTGGATCTCATCATTTTTATTGGATCGTTCCCAGTGTGTAAAATTTAGGGGGGCATCCTCCGGGTGGGTTCCAGTTAAATCAGGGGTTCCACAAGGATCTGTCCTTGGGCCCCTCTTGTTTAATCTTTTTGTTTTAGACCTGCCTAATTACGTACAGTCATCCCTTCTACAGTATGCTGATGATACCCTTCTTTACAGGCCTATTCACTCTGAAGATGACATCGACATCATGCAGCATGATCTTAATAGTATTCTTAAATGGTGCAATGAAAATAAAATGGCTCTCAATGCTGATAAATGTAAAGTTATGAGGTTGACGAGACGGCTAAATGCGAATAGACCATCATATTCTATTCAAGGTAAACCCCTGGGTGTTGTGCAAAATTATGATCTCCTCTAATTTGAAATGGGGTGATCATGTTCAGTTTGTTGCTTCAAAAGTTTCTAGGCTTTTCGGTTTTATTAGGCGGCTGGTCCGTTGCAATGATGCCCATATTCTCATTAATTTGTATTCCATCCTGTGTCGTCCCATTCTGGAATATGGCGTTCCAGCATGGCTGCCATATCAAATTGGTCATTTGCATTCTTTGGAAAAAATACAAAAACGTCTGGCACGTGCTTGTATTCCTGCACCTAGGGGTGAGCTTGAATATAGTACTCGTCTTAAAAAATCATTTGGTTTAGCCACTTTGAAAGTGACTTGTCACTATTTGGCTATCCCTTCTGGGGGTTTCCCTGTTTCAGTCTCCTTGTATGCTTGTTATTATCTGGTAATTTTCCTCTGCAGCATGGATTAATTAGTATGGCATTTTATTATTTTTTTTCTTGCATTTGACTTTAACAATTTCTGGTCTGTTCACAAAAACAATGTGTAATTCCTGGCTTTTAATAATTTTATTTTGTATTTTATTCTAAATCTTACTGATGTGTAATCTTATGCTTTGTGTAAATTTCTTGATGTGTTATATTTGTGTATTTGTGCAATATTTATATGTACCTGGCGAATAAAATGATATGATATGATAAAAAAAAATGCATGAAACACAGACACGGGGGATATGTGGCCCTGAAGTTCCCATTTCACATTTTGTTTGCTGCTCCCTATAGATTCCCAATTCAAACATAAAGCTAATTAGTTGTTACATTGATGTGATTTGTCCTTGTTATAGAGACTAATGAGTGGATTGGATACTGGGGTAAACACATGAAAGCATCTGGATTTAAACCTATCAGGGAATACCAAAAGGTGAGTTGATCACTAAAATGTGGTCTTTCTAATAAAGAGACCTTGCAATGGTGAAATTACTATGTTCCTAAACTCCATTTTGTTCAACAAATGCAAGGGCGTGGTTGAAGCATTCTAAGACTTAGGGAGGGAGATTTAAGCATTTTGAATAAACCATACTAACTTTTTCCTTCAACATATTGCCTTTGAATTATCAGTTATACTGTCGACATGGTGGGGAAAAATAGGCAATTTTAACAACAAAAATAGGAAATTTAGCAGGTCACTTTCCAGGAAATTTGCACTTCTGGAGGGAAATTTGGCATTTTGGAGAGAAATTTACATGCAAGAATCAGACCCTAGTTGTCAGAGACAGTTTATTTCTTCTCCATATGAACTAATGGAACTACACCTTGTAGTCTTCATATCCTGATGAGTCTCCATTAGATTAAAGCCCTCCTAAATGGGGTAGTCAAAAGTTTTCATCCCAATGTTTGATGGATTGTTAGACTTGTTATATTGTAACATGCTGAGTTGTATTACACAATGTGTAAATTATAACTTTATGGCTCTTTCTATCTTATTAGGCTAAGAACTTCATTTATCCCTCAAATATATACCAAAATAAGGTGTGCTTATCATAAAATAATTCTTTCTCTTTTTTCTCAATTTCCAGGTCAACCATCTCCCAGGATCATTTCAGATTGGCCGCAAGGACAGGTTATGGCGTAATCTCTCCCGGATGCAGGTGCATTTCGGCAAAAAAGATTACGGCTTTGTGCCGCAGACATACTGCCTTCCATTCGATTTGAAGTTACTTAAGAGAGCATGGGAGGATTCGAACAGTAAACAGAAGTGGATTCTCAAGCCGGTAGGTAGACGTTGTGGTCCATGTGCACAAATCGGGTTTAAGGTTTAATGGTGTATGAGAGTGAAGCTTTAAGTTAGTATTTTGCTTTTTTTTTCTAAATGCCTTCAAAACAGTTATTAAGATTTTGTTTAGCCAGTTTTGGGTAATTTATCACTATTAAACATGTTTTTATCACCGGACTCTATTGCCTGTGGTTTAGACCATCCTTTGAAGCAAAACATTGATCTGACATGCATTGAAGTTCTATGTGTCCATCCACCATGCAAAACTTACTTGAAGAGGCTTTGGAATTGGCACATGCTCTTTGCATGGCTATGGTATATAGTTACAGGCATCTTGTTGGTTTTGAAGGGAACCCTGACATGTAGAATGTGCAAATGATTTATCAATTTGTACTGAATTCAAATTTACTAAATGACCAAAATTTTCATATTTTCTCCCAACAGCCTGCTTCAGCCCGTGGCATTGGTATCCGAGTTATCCATAAATGGTCCCAGATTCCCAAGAGGAAGGCAGTGGTAGTCCAGCGCTACATCAACAAACCGTTCCTTATCAACGGAAGCAAATTCGACCTGCGGGTGTATGTCTATGTGACCTGCTTTGACCCGCTTAGAATTTACGTGTTTGATGATGGACTCACCAGGTTTGCTACTATGAAGTGAGTATATTACATTTTAGGGTTTTGTATGGGTTTTTTAAAAAAGATTTTGCAACTTTGGTTTGAAAGGATTGCTCTTCTTATGAAACAGGTGCAATTGTATACTTTTGTTTGTTATCACCATGAGGCTGTATAAAGTGTTAAAAATCTTAACAAACTGGTATTAAAGAAAAGTAGATTTGTAGAAACAAAAAATGAAAAAAGAAAACAATAAAACATAAAAGTTGCCAGTGAAACTTCCTTTTTGGAACAAGTATTCTAAGCAACTGCTTAAACAAAGAGACTAATGTTCCCCTCTCAGATCACCTTGTGTGAAGCATAAACTGTTGATAAAATACCACTTCTCTTCTGTTGTAAAGTTGGCATATACAATGTCTGTTTGAATTGGAGAAGGAAAGAAGCTAGGCAAGATTTCAGTTAAACATACAATGCATCATAATGACATCAATAAAACTGAATAATTTGTTACATACTTGTTCGTCTTGATCTTTTGTCACCATATGAAGGGTTTTGTACAATTAGGGGGGTCTTAATTACATATGTACTTTGTGAAATGTAATCAAGACTCCTTCATAGCTACAATTTTTTTATTATTATTATACAAGCATTTATATAGCGCCCCACAAAGAACGGAGCGCTTTACAAGAACAAATATACAGAACCAACACAGAGAGCAGCAAAAAATAATTAAGGAAACAACTGAGTTTTCAGCTGCCGCTTAAAGACAGGCAAAGACTGAGCTTCACGCAGACACATCGTACCTTTTATTGTCTCGCCTGAACATAGTGAGGAAGAGACATACCAGTCACTTTTCTTTGCGCTGTCCGCCGTGCGGTGTCCGCAGTATATCTCCGGAACCGTAAGGCCTACGGTAATGAAACTTGGTGACATGAAGGGTGTTGGGATAAAGGTGCGCTTAAAAATGGTTTAAAAGGTTGAGGGTAGTCAAGGTCAAAAGGTCATTTTAGATCAATTTTCCAAAATGGACTAAAAGTTGACCTCAAGTCATTCCAAGGTCATTTTGAACCCTTGACCCCACATGAATTTTTAAACCTTGGTCCAACATAGAACAAACACTCACCAGTGAGATGACCATTTAAGGATAATAAATTTTTCTGCTGAAATCTTTTACGAGCCACCATCAGGCGAGACGTGTGGTTCGCGAACCAACTCGTTAAAATGGAACCATGATATAGAGGTTGTCAATGTATTCCCACGCTATAGTTGAGCGAAACACCTTATTCAATCCAGTGTATTTTCGGCCTAAATCGAATAAGTATAAACATTTTTCAATATTTTCAAACTATATAGTAAAAATATGAAATCCTGTAAATTTGATGATCATCAGAAACGCGGAAGTATTTTAAAACTTTAATTGAAAATCAAGCATTGTCAAATCAGTCTTACGCCCAGGTAACTTATCAATATTTTGGGATTTGTCACTCTTCATTGAAAGTAGGTCCCAGCTGTGCGTTTAAACCTGCATCAATCATGCGAGTATAATATGCAGACCATTGAACAAAACCGGGCTTCATTTTCTAAGCGAGCTTGATATCGAAGTGAAACGATGCGATTACTTTTGCACAGAATCTTACTGGCAATTCAAATGCATGTAATTTTTTTTTTTTTTTCGGCCAGAGCTCTATTTATTTTTGAAATTTATTACAGTATAGCATAAACAATGTCATTAAATTGAATGCTATTTTAAAGAACACTTACTACAGATTTTCAGAGTTTAAAAAATATCATATAAGTACCTTTTAAATAGATTTTTTCTATCTAAAAAAAGGAAATAATATCAAATTTAGATCATTCGCATGTTGAAATGACCATATTTTGAAGAGGAATGCAAAAAAGTCAACTTCAAATCATATACATAATGCACTGTCTAGAAAGCCTAATTTTTGTACTTCCCGCTGGGCCTCCCACAGGCTGCTATTAGCACATCATAGCAGTTACATCAAGGGAAGGTTACGGCAATAAACAGCCAGCGTTGACTTGCAAAGGTAAAATTGAATTTACCAACATTTATGCTCAGATCAGGCTTTATTCGCTTTTGAAATGTCTCTTCAGTGTTTGAGGGAAAACATAAAGT
>JXSR01S041046.1:59028-69536 GCA_000969725.1 Ophiothrix spiculata | reverse complement strand
ATGTAAGTCTGTCTTACTTTTGAACATTTTTTGTTAAATAATTCTTTTTAGAATATATACAAAAAGTGATTTTATTCCTAATAAAATATTCATAGTATTTTACGCGTTTTTGACATGTAGACAGATTAGACTCGTATGCCCAGTAAGGACTATTCTGTTAAGTCCCTTTTCAAGAAGGGCTACAGAATCGTCCTTGTGAGAAACGAGTATTAATCCTAAAATTTAAGTTTGCAGTATCCAATATTGCAAACTTTTTAGCGAGTCCTGGGTACTGATGAAGAACTCGCAATGTCGATGTATCAGATGGCCTATGCAACGGCGTATCTGGCATATTTAAAGGTTTTGTCTTCACGAACTCTACTATGCCAAATGTTATGTATGTCAAATTTGATAATGATAGAATCGGAATTAAGGCACGATCTTCATAATTCATTCCACCAGAATATTCAGAGTGCGTACCAATCAAACCACGGAAAGAAACATTTAAGCTCAAAAAATGCAAAGGAAAAAACTTTACAACTACAAGAGAACAGATGCCGTTAAAACTTGCATGGGCTGTTACAATCCACAAGGTACAAGGTCAGACAACAGACAAAGCTGTTATATCAATGAAAGGACTCCGTGCAGCAATGGCAGATGTAGCACTTAGTCGTGTCACTAGCTTGGAAGGGCTGTACTTGATCCACTTTGACCCCAAGAAGATCATATTCAGTCACACGCGTCTTAAAAAAAGTCAGCGGCAGGGTCCGCGTCACTCCAGTGACGCAACTATGTCTAGTTCAATTTGTAATCAAAGAAATTATTGAACTTTTAATTAAAACTGACTACACTGAAACCTTCTTTTACTTTTCCAAAGTTAAAACGTAAAATACAATTTAAGAATTATTGACTGACTGTGATGGATATGAAGTTTGTTCTGGAGAAAGAAATAATGATTTTGGTCCGGTTACGCTTGAACAGCTTTACATAATGAAAGGTACAAATCATGTTAGAGGTTACGCACCTAACGGAAACCCACCTAGAAACTTACATTTGTCATTTCTAATGACAACCGGAAGTTAGTAGTTTTGATGGGTATTATGGGAGATAACTCAATATTAGGACCAGTATTTGTCGACGGAGACCTCGACGCGCGGTGGTATGTTGACATAATAAACAGTATTGTTGTTCCTCAATTTGCCCGCCAGTGTCCTGCTCCATATCTGATTAAGGCTATCTCGCTATTCTGAGTAGGAAGAGATTCAGAAGACTGCAAGTTAATGCTTTTAGTAGATCATAGAAAATTGTAAAAGCAAGGAAAGAAGATCTGAAGTTGGTCAAGCAGCCAGAAGTCAGGTCGCTGAAATATCGCTTATTTTATTTTTATTTATGCATGAAAAATGACAGGAAATGCCGGTTTTTACATGCGTATGAATATTCATGAGATCGGATACCTTAGTTTAAAAAGCCTGTAAACTCGCCAAAATAGCATAGAATCTCAAACCAAACTTGCAATTAGAAGCATGAAAGTTATGAAAACATTTTGAAATTTAAAAAAAATGAAAAAATGGGAAATATTAGTGTCTTTTCGAGTGATTTTACGAGCGTTTAATTTCCTCGAGTGAGGTCAAATTAGGTCTTTGCGTTTGACCTAAAATCTACGGTTCTGGACTTAATATATTTTAGCCACTTGGTCAATGAGAGAGACAACACTTCTTTAGCAGATTTCCTAAAACATTTGAGATAAATCTGCTGAAAACACGTATCACGTAGGCAAATGTAACGCCTGGTCCAATGAGGTCAAATAAAGCATCAAATTTCTACGCAAAATATTATATAACCCCGGAAGTGATCAATTACGCGGCATTGTCTAATTGTTAGGTACATATAGGTAAAACACCCGTTCAATGATAGTGAGATCTCGATAGCCTAGTGGTTTGGCTTTGGCTTTTGATTCTAGAGGTACCAGGTTCGAATCTTGACGGCGCCTTTTTTTTTTCTTTTCTTTTTTTTCATTTGAAAACAAATTAGTATTTTTCCCATCATATTAGATTGATATTCCTTCAATAAACTATTTTTACACAAGAATTTCTATAGATAAACATGATAAAATTATTTCCCAATAACCCGTATGATATGCACAGTCAGAGCCGCAGGTCACAGTCACACGTAGACACGTGCTAAGAAAATGACGTCAGATTGGCCTGATATAGCCCAAGACCTTCGAAAGGTGTGACTTGTCGATTGCGATGTTCGTTGTGTATATCGGGATAATGAGATGACCGACATCGTGTCCCTTTCGAACGTTTAGTTGTAATGAATTTTCCCTCGATTTATTTTCTGTTTTACATGTCTTACAGGCATGATATATTTTTCAAATTTCATATATATGATGTCTGATATCTCATCTTGCAGTTTGTAAAAGCATTTCACATACAATTTTGTAAAACACGCTACACGTAACCAGATTTGACCTCAAGTTTTAAAAGCTTAAAATTGACATTTTTTTAAAAAAATGCAATGAAATGAATAATTTTTATTCTCCACTGTCAAAAATAGGCTTATATTATTGAAAAAACTCTAAATATTTTCATCCATATCTTTATTTTCTATTTGCACTAACCCCCTTGTGATTATAGGGGTTCGAAGTCCGAACTATCCGACAGGTCACATCGAGAAAAAAAAATCTAGCGACCGAGTTGTCCTGGTATTCTCCCGGTATATACCCGGGAAATGAAAATTAAATTGCTCATTAAAAGCTCATTTGCATAGGCTCTGCTGCCTGACTGCAAGTTGTATTCATTAGTACTATACCTGCATGATTATTTGTACAAAACCACGTTTGTATCGATTTTCAATTACCTCATCGCACAAAGCAATGAAGCATGATATTTTGATGAAACTTACGGAAAATGTACAAGACTTATCCACTTTTGTAGACAAGTTGTTGTTTTTATGAAAAATTATTATTTAATGTTTTTTTCCCGATTTTTTGAAACCGGGTATCAATCATTCGTGGACACTGTGTATATACCGAAATTGCACATCGCGAGTTTTTAAGGATTTTGAACTCTATTTTTAAATTGCCTATATTTTTCAAATTAAGGACGTCAAACGAACAATATTTGGCACATGTTAATAGAACATACATACCAATATAGATTTAGAGTAATTTTTGCTTCACAGGACCGGCAACTAAGCATTGGTCTTAGAAAACAAATGGAATTTTCCATATATTTTTTATAAAATTTTGCACAATTTTATTAAAATTTCATATGAATCAACAGTATGATCAAGATGTTACGATGTAATATCAAAATATAGATCTGTAACTTGATTTGTCAAAAGAAATCATAATTATAACCAATCTAATTTATTGGTTATAGTGAAATCTTTGTTTTGCCTTGTTTTGGTGAAAATTTATGCAAATTTCGTGTTAATTAATCCACAACTACCAAACCATTCGATGAAAAGCTTGCAAAAATGAATCCCAGATGCCTGAGATATTATTCTATCAGAATCCATGTTTAAAAATATCAAAATCAAAACTTTTCGGACCACCGATTTCAGTTTAATGAATATAATAACACAATAGGCTGAGAAGGTCAAGTGACGCCCGCAGCTACACTAATTGTGATAAAGCATCTTTAAGCATTATCTGCAGTAGCCTACAATATACGTATGCTTACGGAAAACTCTATAGATCAGATGCAATGCATGAAGGAATACCGCTCATTGCTTAGAGAATCCTTCTCCCAAAAATCATTCTACCTCGCCCATTATGCAAATATTGTCATGGTAATAAAAATCGACTATGAACAAAATGTATTTCGCATGTAATAAGAAACGGGTCTTTTATTCGGAAGCCATCACGGAGAAGAGCATCCATTTGCAAAGAGTTTGCAAATGAAAAATTGCAAAAAACATACATTAAAAAACAGTGAATCTTAGGTACAGATTTGTATAATGCAAATATAGGTCAAGTGGCCAAAAGGTATCATTATTATTGCACCGTGGTACGAAAGAAATTCCTCGAGTGAACACGTTTTTCATCTTTCAAATCACTTTTTTGCTGCAGGTTATCTATTGCAGTTCAATCGAAAGTCATCTGAAGTACTTAACAGGTGAAATTTGAAAGCTAACGAAGTGAAAAAAATATAAATCTGATTTTGAGTTTGTTATCGTTAATCTGACTTACTGATCTGTCGGTTCCAAGAGCTCCGGATAATCTCATTTTAAACAGAGTTTTTTTCATTCCAAATTTGAAACAACCCCTGTATATAAATGTGGTAACTGTAATGCTTGATACGTGACATTATGACAAAAAAGTATTAAGTTTTACCGGGGACTAAAAATACCGTAAGGATAACTTCCATTGATTCACTTTGGAATTATAAAAATTGGCGATTGATATAAATTTTTTCAGGGTTGCTGCTGTCACCCAAAAGACCCCTATTTCTTACAATTGCAAGTTCTATCACAGGTACGTAATATATAATAAGGTGTAATTTTCTAAATAATTCATTAGCCTTGTGTTATTTTATACAACTGTGGTTATCACTGTGCAGAAAAAGTTCCTCTTGTTCAAAACTGCAAATCTGCGTGCTCTAAAGTTCGTACGATGTCGGTATCTACAACGCACGGCACGCAAGATTTTGACTACATTTTTGCACGTAGACAGCACGTTCGTGTACGTACGATGTGATCACCGCTTAAGTGATTTGCTGATGGTGCAGCACAGACGTCTTAGTTTAAGGGGAGGCAGTGGTCCCAAAGGTGATTTTCTTAAATACACATTCAATAAACTTCATATTTGGTGAGATGATGTATGTTTAATGTAGAATTCATTTTACAATGTATTACATTTTTACGTATGTTGCTTCATCCGTTGCCATGACAACGGCGGCCATATTGCATTTTTAAAGGATATCACTGCGCGTCGTTTTTCGATATGTTCCGAAGTGATTTTGAACTTCCTCTTTTGTACACATTTATTTTAAAATATCATAAAAAGAAAAATGATAAAAGTTTTTCATACAGCGCGTACCAGATATTCGTAATTTCAAAAATTACGCAAAACGGAATAAAATATACGAAAACCTGTCTCACCAAAAGATTGGGATTTTTTTAAAACTATTCTCTTTATAATAAGTTAGATCTGCCTAATTTAAAGATTCTCACCAAGTTTCATGTAAATCGGATGAGCGGTTTCCGAGAAAAACTGCGCGCAGTCCTGAAAAACAAATGAAATAAAATGCCGAAAACGACGAAAAACAGTAAATTTTGCCAATTATGAATAACATTATGCTAATTAGCTATATTAGAAGTGTTCTGGAACCTAAAACCTTTCAACCATGAGCAAAATGAAAATATTACACCAAAAAGAAGTGAAACTAGATAACTCTAGAACATCTATGCATGTGCTGGTCCCTAGAGACACCGTAGGCCTTTATAGGGACAATACTATTCAAAGGAAATTCTTAAGTCAAGTCTGCCAAAAGGAACTACCGCTAGTCATGGGCCACAAGTTTGGTTAGTGTACCTTTATAGTTTGGTCGCTAGAGGTGATTTTATAAATATACATTCGGACCCCTGGGGCCCAAGACCTTTGGCCTCTGGGCCTAAGACTACCAAAAGGCACTACCTCTAGTCATGGGCCACATGTGTACCAAGATTGCTCCGTGTACCTTTCATAGTTTGGTCTCTATAGGTGATTTTACAAATATACATTCGGGCCCCTGGGGCCCATGACCTTGGGCCCCTGGGACTAAAACTACAAAATGGCACTAGCTCTAGTCATGGGCCACATATGTACCAATTTTGTTCATTGTACCTTTTATAGTTTGGTCGCTAGAGTTTACTTTATATATGTACATTTGGGCCCTTGGGGCCCAAGACGTTGAGCACGAGGCCTTAGACTACCAAAAGGCACTATCTCTAGTTATGGGCCACATATGTACCAAGTTTGGTCCGTAGACCTTTTACAGTTTGGTCTCTATAGGTGATTTTATAAATAGACATTTGGGCCCTTGGGGCCCAAGGCCTTAGGCCCCTTGGCCTAAGACTACCAAAAGGCACAACCTCTATTGGCCACATGTGTGCTAAGTTTAGTTGTTGGGGCCCTTGTAGTTTTGGAGTTACAGGTGATTTTATAAAACGTCTTACGGAGGAGAAGAAGACTACACCAACAGGAAAACAATATCTATGCAATGTTTCACATGCATAGATAATCAGCAAGTTTCTGTCATAAGATTTTCTTAAGATTTTACTTTTTGAAAACAATAAAATACAAAAGAAATGCAATACACACATTTGTATAGGAGAAACAGTATTTTGAATACATTTTGCGAGACTTCCTTCCATTGAAATAGCCATTCTGAACGGAAGGTCCGATTGAAGTCAAATGAAGGCTGAAATTGTGTGTTATTTGAAATTGTAATAAAACAAAAATGGCCAAAACAGCAAATTTTTACTTTTTGGGACCACTGCCTCCCCTTTAATATGTTAATAAACTAAAAAAAATACACATGATTAACAAATCAATTTCGTGATCTTTTTGTTTCGCTAAGATTCTTAATTATCACTGTTTATTGGGCTTTTCATATATGTGTACCGCCGCGGCAAAAGGGTCCAGTTGTCGACTCCTACATGTTGCTCATTGTAGCATTTCTGATGTATGCAAATACCATACATTAGATATGCTACAAGGAGCAACATGTACGAACTGACAACTGGACCCTTTTGCCGCGGCGGTACACATATATGAGTTATTGGAAAGCATTGATAACAGGTGGTTAATCAAGGTCAATGTCCTAACTACAAATTTCTTGAATTTACTGGAAGCGCTAGCTCTATTGTTAGCGATATGCAGTTATTGCTAATTTCTTTGTGTACATGACTTTCATTACCAACAATTGACTTTCTAAATTCATAATTCACCTGTATTTCTATTCATTACAGCGTGCAATTGTTGTGATAATTCTTATTTGGGAAATTATTGTGCAAAAGGTCACCTAGAACTTCCTGAGTTCTTTTATTTGAACATAGCCATAGGTCAAAATCAGAGAAGGGTTCAATTAGGATAATTTAATATGTGATGGCTAACCCCGAAAGGGGGACTTTACAATATTTTCTTAGCTTTAAAATGACACCTTGCTTGTTGAAATTGATCGAGGTGATCAATTTTTACAACAGAAAATCTGCTGGAAATTCTTATTATTTTCTTTATTTTTTGCTGCCTATTTTCACCAGTTTCTTGAAAAGTGTTCTGTAGCAAAGTCCATCACATATAGTTCCAAAGTAAAGATATGATTGTATAATTGACCTCCTTGACATTTATATTAGCATCTACATTAACACACACCTCATATACCACACCCTTCTACCAACCTCTTAACTCCAAAACATCCCAAACAAACAACCACCTCACACACACACACACATCAAAAATGTGATACATTTCAACATGCAACTTATCATGCTTATAGCACCAAAATACTTCTTAACACACGAATTAAGACATTTTTTTTAAATTAAAGCCTCAGCAAAACAACTTTAAAATCTATGCCTAAATCTAATGTAGAAAACTGTTAGTAAGAAGTCTTACTTTTTCAGAAGTCAATAGATTGCTGAAAGCAAAACCACAAATGTACATTGCGCATTCACATTGCAGTTCAAACCGATCAATTGAGATGTCGCCATTCCGTTTTGTGTCTACTTCATTTGAATTATTTTTCGGAAATTAAAAATTAAGATAAGATAAATATCATCTTGGCACCAGGATCAAGTATGATTGTGATGACTAACAATTCATCCGATTTGAATTTTCTTTTGTTGCAACAAAACATGCGTAACCTTTATCTTGCCAAAAACGGTCTTATTGGGTACGTTTTTGCGCCTCTTCTTCTCTTCTTTGTTTGAACCCCCCCTTCATTCTCCGGTCAGAATAAAATGAAGAGAGGTAAATTAATAATACTTAAAGTGCAGAAATGACCCAATTCGACAAAGGAATTTGCTTTTCGCGTGCAGCGTGAAAACGCCACATAACACATTGTTGATGACAATGAGATTTTCTAGATATTAGTTGCGCTCGCATTTTGGTAACAATCATGAGTATTGAAATTAATTGCATCGTTTTTGAGCATACACGGGTAAAATATTATTATGGTGCTCTGCAAAATTTTATTCATTTTTCAGTAATGTTTTGTACTTATGTTCTTCCTATATGAGCCAATTTTTATCATAAAAAATTGGGAAAACGGTTTTTTAGGCTGTCTTGAAAAAAATGGCAATTTGACGTGAATTGTTTTTCTGGTAAATATATTTTTATTTTATTTCATTTTAAATGAATTGTGTTTAGTTGGTGGATCCTCCATTGATAACAAATAATGCGAACATCTGTGTACATAATGTGTACATCTGATCTAACGGGAGCCAAATATAACGTATGTAAATGTACTAATGTATTAACTAGGATCCATGTGCCGAGATGGCAGTGAAAGTACCGCAATATGTTATTCCTCCGGTAATATAGGTTGCGCATATTTTAACGATTGAAGTTTATTGTGACAAAATTTAATTTTCTATCTAAAAAATACAATTAAAAAGAGTACTGAAGAAAATGTGCCGCACCTGCTTAATGTGATCAATCATGCAATGTGTTTGGAATTTAAAAATGGTATAGAAGTAATCAAAATATATTTTGGATAAATTTATATTATAAAGGGTATTTCCAAAACTAGTTTCAACAATGGTCAAAGGTCTAAATTTAACAAAATGATTTGTTGACAATGCATAAAACCATAATTTCAAGGATTAATTGATTGATTGATTGATTTTATTCGGTAAAAACAACATAATTATAATATACAATATAAAACCACACATTAAAAACTAGAGAGTACAATACAATAGTTGATTTCAGACAGTTTAAAACAAAGACATGTTGTAAATACCAGGATAGCCCATGATTGAAAGTCGTAAAAACAATTTATTTCCAATGGGGTCCTTTAAAAATACTGAATTTGGAGTGGATAAAGAATACAATAAATAAAAATTAAATATAAAACAGGGGATTGCACATAAAATTCAATTCAGCAGAAGTCAAGACTCAATTGCAAGGGCACTATTTGCCAAATGCACCTTAATTGCACGTTTAAATTGATCTGGCTGTTTGATTTTTTCAGCTCATTTGGAATTGAATTCCAATCATGTATTGCACAGTTAAAAAATGAAGAAACACCAGCTCCCTTCTCTTTTGGGACTCGGTGATTGAATGAGCTGCTTCTGGTGTTGTATCTATGAACTGCGGACACTCTATCAAAATTATCATGTAAATATGGGGCACATGTATTATAAAAAATCGTGTGTGCATGACATAAACGGAGAAATTTCACTCTATCTTCAACACTTAGATATCCATCATGCGAACGTACTTTTTGACCAACATGTGAGCGGGGACTTTTTTTGTCATGAAGCGAACCATTTTGTCTTGGGTTGTTTGAAGTTTGTTTTTGAACTTAGAATTAAAAGCTGAAAACCAAGAACAGGAGGCATAGTCAAACATTAACATTAACAGTAACAATCAACCAAATTCTATTAGTTCTATGTCCATTCTATTAGAATGGACATAGTAAATAGAAACTTGACTTTTACTTTTGTCTAAAGCAAACCTTTTACTTTTGTCTTACCTCTACTTTTGCTCAGACATGTGACGTAATGACCAAATATCTCATGCAGGCATACAATCCTTTTGAAATATATATAATTTCAACTATCCTGTATATTTCACTGTATTGATATCAGGTTAACAGTTCTATTTTTTATTGAGAGCCCTATATATATTTTATCATTATAAAACATACCTGTTTTATTTATGTTGGAAGCTGTTTGGAATAGGAATACTCCAATAAAAGATTTTATTCACGATATAGACCCTGTTTTTAATGACGAAAAAGAAAGAAAGTTCATGGTAAAAAAAATTATATATATGTATAAGCGATTTTTCATGTCTGCCCAGGCCTTTTTCATGTCTACTCAAAGACGCGTTGTTACAACACTCTTTTAGAACTTAACACCTACGAGCTTGGTCTTGTGTATCGTCCTTCCCTATCCAACGATATCTTTATTACAAATTGGGGACCGTACCTGATTCTGAAGTTCACCGTCCAGTATACTACAGTTAAAAAATGTAATCTGCACTCAAATTTTTACCTAATTATTAAATCTAATTATTATTAAATCTAGAAATTTGAACCATTTCTCACAAATTATGTAGGGTTCACATTTTAACAGTTTTTTGTCACAAAATACTTGAGGCAACCAAGTACATGGTAAAATCAATCTCATTTTAATATTTTAGTGTGCTTAGTGCCATCATTTCATTATGCACCTATATCACATGTTTGTGAGTAATTAGTCTGTTGCAGAGATAGTAGCTGGTTCTCATACAGAAGGCTTTCACATACTGATTATAACCTTGAGCAAAATAAACCAACAGGGAACATGGATTGATTTGACCAGACTGATCA
>JXSR01S041046.1:24278-39443 GCA_000969725.1 Ophiothrix spiculata | reverse complement strand
AATAGGTCTAACGAAAGTAGTGTATGCAGTTTCTTTGATTTTGTGACTGCAACCTCGCAAGTTCCTAGACAAGAAAGCCCTGGTGGAGTTGGCTTTCTTAGCTGTAGAATCAACATGCTCATTAAATGAGAGCTTTGAATCAATGTTGATGCCTAGGTACTTGGCTGATTTGACAGATCCAAGTGTATGCCCATGTATTGTGTAAGAGGATGGTATTGGAGCTCGCTTGTTAGTGATCTTAATAACATTGCATATCTTTGCGTTGAAGCTCATCAACCATTTAGATTCCCACCTCTGCAAGGAGTCTAGATCTTTCTGGAGGGCACCAGCGTCTGATAAAGATGCAATAGGCCTATAGACTACACTGTCATCAGCAAAGAGTCGTGTGGTTGAACCTCGAGAAACACTGTTGGGTAAGTCATTTATGTAGATGAGGAACAAAAGAGGGCCAAGTACACTGCCTTGGGGGACCCCAGATGTTACGGGGGATTCAATACTCTTTTGTCCATCAACCAAGACTACTTGGGATCTGCTGGAAAGGAAGTCCCTTATCCACATCAAGGTTGTTCCTCGGATGCCAGAGTGCTCAGCTTTGATAAGAAGATGGCGGTGAGAAACTTTGTCGAATGCTTTCTCATAATCCAACAGGATGAAATCAATTTGGGCTCGATTGTCGAGGCCTCTGGCAAGGTCTTCAATTGTTAAGATCAGTTGGGTTTCACACGATCTACCCTGCCTGAAACCATGCTTGGCATCTGTCAGGATTTTATAGACAGATAGGTGACGGACAATCGCACAATGCATTATGTGCTCACAAAACTTGCCAAGGATAGATCGGCCGATAGTTACATGCCTCAGATCTGCTACCTTACTTATAAATAGGCGTTATGTGAGCTTTCTTCCATTGGGAGGGGATTCTGCCCTGGTTGATCGTGGCCTGGAAAAGGAGGGTGATTGCAGGTGTGATTTCCTCAGCTGTTTCCTGTAGCAGGCGGGCTGGAATGCCATCATGCCCTGATGAGGTGTTAGGTTTCAAATTCCTCGAAAGTTTGATTACACCATTCTTGCATACTGATATAGAGTCCATAGGCTCGATATCAGAAGTGCCGAGATCAGGAAGGTCGGAGCCATCATCACTGGAGAATACAGAGACAAACTGTCTGTTAAGGATGTTTGCCTTTGTCTTCGGATCTGCATGGAGGAAGCCACCATCTTTTAAGGCGGCAACCCCGTCTGATCAGTTTTTTTTTGATTTTATAAGAGCACCCAGCTTCTTATTTCTCTGGCAGCTGGGATCGCTATGCAACATATCATGGATGTACTTGTTATGTACGAGCCCAGTCCTTATCTTTGTTGGTGGATTTAGCTTTCTTGTATGCTTTTGCTTTACGTCTAGAGGCACGCTTGGTAGCTGTGGTGGTCCAAGGTTGGCTGAATCTAGACGAACTAAGTTTAAAAGGCACATGCTTAGCTAGGACATCTTCTAACTCTTTCTGGATAGTATCAGCAAGTTCTTCCACGGGAGTGTTAGTGGAGAAATAAGATGTAAATTTATTAGCCCAAGTACTGATGTGATTACGAAAGTCATCAAAGTTAGCCTTGCTCCAGAGATTTATTTTGCGACGAAAAGGCTTTTTCCTAAATGCCTTAATGCTTACTTCCATGAATACAACATCATGGTCACTGAGCCCAGGTAAGCTTGAGCACCTAGTGACGAGGGACGGGCGGTTGGTGACTAATACGTCTAGGATGTTATCACCTCGTGTGGGGAAGTCTATCATCTGTTCGAGTCCAGCTCTGTCTAGTAGATGGAGGAAGGATTGGTTGATGGCCACTCGTACTGGTGGGAGATTATGCTGTTATGCGGGTCCCGATTTATGATACCGTAGGGCTATAAAAAGTAACAAGTGCCTAAATTTCCTGGGTCAATATAATTTGCCTTTCTATATCCAACGTACCTCTTCCTGGCTATTTGAAACTATTCTAGCAACAGATTTTAAAATATCAAGTTTGGCTAGCTCTTTTATTACAAAGTACAAATCATCATCAATAGGTCTTTACACGATTATATTGACTATTCACTCGAGACATTAGTACAATGCAATGCAGAAAAGTCATAGCACAATCAGGATAAACAATAATAGCAGAATACATAGCATCTTAAACTATTTTGTGTAGCGTAATCATGTTTGGTCTAAAAACACAAATTCAGAAACAGGCTTGGCTAATCTGGTGACAAGAATAAGAAAATACACAACGGTCAAATTATAAGGCTGAGATTAAACGTATTGAACATTAATATACATGTATATATTTATCAATTCGATGTTTTCCTCGAAATCAATGATATAGGAATATTTAAACTTATATTGGTTGTATTTACAACATGAACACAAGTTTCTTTTATTTTATATTCTTATGACGTACTTTGAGATGATCAAAATTTCATTTCTATTTTAATCCATAATGCAGTTTAATGATATTGGCAGGGATTGGTCAAACGGGACATGTGGAATTACTTTAAATGCATTGAAAACAGAGGTACACAACGAGGTGATACAAATCTGTTGTAAGATACCCGGTAACAAACATGTAAATCAAAAATAATCGACGTATAGCGACGACAAATAAGATTTCAGACAGGCTTTTTCATTTTCTAAAAAAAAAATATACTCTCTTTTTTAGGGGACGCCCCTGAGGTGTGGACAAGCTTGTTGTTATTGAAGCTTGAAAAACTAGTCAAACTAAAATCGTCTGCAAAACTCGTTTGGACAAATACATGTACGCTATGTACACAATGACCATGAAAACGTTAAGGGCATCTATGTAAAATTTGTTGTATGATCTTATAATAGGAAACTTAGGTTGTTACCGTTTAAAAAAGTTTATCAATCCCCCTCCTCCCGCCCCTCCTAAATCAATGTTATGTACACGCATGTCTGAAGTACTGAACATTGATTAAGGGGAGCGGGGAGAGTGCCTACACTGAGAACAAAAACTAGTCAAGCAGCTGCTTGACTAACTTTAAACTAGTCAGGCAGGTTAGTCCAGCTTGCCTGACTAGTTTGACGTTATTTGACGTTGGTCAAGCCAAATTTCAAACTAGTCAAGACTAAACTAGTCAAGCCCGCTTGACTAATGTGCGAAAATTTGCTTGACGAGTTTGCCAGACTGAGAGCTTGACGACCTTGATGGTACAAAAGAGCTTTTCAAGTTGGTCAAGCTGGCTTGAATATAGCTTATGTTAGTCAGACTGAGACTGGTCAGGTGGAGTCTTTGAGGACAACATGATGGACAGCACAGACATGTGAAACACCGTGCCGTCGTTTGACCTTATAAATGTCACCATCAAGTACTACTGATGTATCGTGAATTATATCATGTGTATAATGCAGCTGACTGACTTTTTTGGTGGTACTCATATTTCACTCTTACACCTCTCTCTATATACATTATTGACGGTTTAGCTATATCAAAGACTGTATCCTGTGGCTCTGCAATTACATAGCATGCATATATATTGCACTAGGTTTGTCTAGTTGGCTGGACTAGATTGAGGTTAGTTATTTGGGATCGGCTAGTTTAAGTAAGCTAGTCAAGGCAGCTGGACTAGTGTTACATTAGTCCATCCAGCTGGACCAATGTTATGTTAGTCAAGATGGGTACCATCTGGACTAACTTAAAACTAGTCAATAACAAGTCAAGCGACTAGCCTAAACTAGTCAAGCTTGCTGGACTAACGTCAAGTTGGTCAACAGACTAACTTAAAACTAGTCAAGCAAGTAAAATGAGACTAGTCCAGCATGCTGGACTAGGCTAAGTTAGTCATCCTTGTTAGTCCAGCAATACTGACTAATTTAAAGCTAGTCTAGATGCGTACCATCTGGACTAGCTTAAAGTTAGTCACACTGACCAGTTTAGGTTTTCAGTGTAATATCACTATTGAAGTGTCCCAACAGTTTTGAAGAAGATTGTAGTATTTCACTGTCTTAACTTCTTAATGCCTAAATAGCTTTCATCTAACTGTGGCTTTCAATGTAGCTAAAAAGAGTGTCTTTCATTTAGCATTCAGTTTCAAAGGTACAGTCTTTTGTATGGACACCTTTAACCTATCGCTTTCAATATCTACGCCGCAGGATAGTCATTGCACGTCTATCTAAAATCCCCTGTCGTAATGAGGAGGAGACGTTGCTATTGCAGGGATGAATCAAAATCATGTAATCTGATCTAAGCTTGTTATCGATATTCTAATCTTCACTGAAATCACGGCTATGTAAATCCCAGTAGGTTTGTCTGGATTCACAGACCCCGATTTAACTTCTGGTTGGCCTCTTTAGCATTGCTTTTGAAACTAGCGTAACTTCGAGTTTATAAATGTTAGATACGGGTTAGATACACATTTTATTAAAGCTAGTGAACAATCAAGTATTTCGCTTGAATATAAATATTACTGTGTCAGTCATTGACAACATAGTATACCCTCAAAATGCATTACTAGTAATCTTTTGTTTACCTAAGCGCTGTTTATGCCATAAATGAATGTCCTGTTTCTCTTTCAGTACGTTGGGTTTACCCTAATACCGCATACGTTGTTTGTAAAGATATTTTTTGGGAGTTCTCAGCTTAGACTTGTCCAGAAAAGAAAACAATAACACAGAATTTTGAAATGTAATAAATTCCTTTGAAGGTCATTCAAGTACATACGAGTATAAACCAAAGAGAAAGTATACCGAAAGTGGCATGTTGGATTTTGTTTTCAATTGGTAAAATTGTAATGAAATCAGATTTTAGTCATTTTCATTTTATTATTTTAATTCTTCTTTTGTTCTCCGTTCCGTTTATTCTATCATTATAATTCCTTTTCCGATTTTTTTTAGGGAGAGGCTTTTGACTCCGTCCTCTGTGGCGCCGCCCCTGAGGTAGCTAGACAAACTGGTCAAACCAGTATTTGACTGTCTTGACTTCTTAATGCCTAAATAGCTTTAACTAACTTTGGCTTTCAATGTAGCTAAAACGAGTGTTTTTCATTCAGCATATTTAGTTTCCAGGCTACCACCTTTTGAATGAACACCTTTAATCTATCACTTTCAATATCTACGCCGCAGGATATTCATTGCACGTCTATATAAATCACCTGTCGTAATGAGGTGACGTTTCTATTGGAGGGGTGAAACAAAATTATAATCTGATCTAAGTTTGTTATCGTTCAATCTAACTTTCACTGAAATCACGGTTATATAAGTCCCAGTAGGTTTGTTTGCATTCACAGACCCCGATTTGACTTCTGGTTGGCCACTTTAGAGTTGCTATTGAAAATAGTGTAACTCGGGGTTTATGAATGCTAGATACAAAATAAAGGATGTTAACGCAAGTATACACATTAAACTATGTACATTAATTGATGTTTTTTTAGCGTTTTTTTCTGGCATAAATGAACGGTCGTTGCTATTTCACTATGTCGGTTTTACCCTAATACCGCATACGTTGTTTGTAAACATGCATTTAGGAAGCTTTCAGGGTAGAATTACCCAGAAAAAATATAAAACAGAATTTGAAATATAATAAATCCCTTTGAAGTTAATTCAAGTAAACATAAACCAAAGAGAAAGTACCGGCATCTAACATTGGAATGTAAATTTTTTTTAACTGTTAACCTCTTACCAACGTATTTTTGTAACGTTTGTTATCAACGGGGGTGGTTGACCACCCCCCTAAGAAATTGAAATTGGAGCGCTAAAAGTTGCTTGCTTTATATCATAGTATAGGGTAGGGTCTCCTCTATCCATTGAAATCGCGAGCTTGGGCAAAAATGACCACCAAATCTAAATTGTGCTGTAAAAGTTCTGAATATCGGAATTTTGCCGTTTTTTTGCTTATAAAGAACGGAATGGTGTTTTTAATATGTTCAGTAAGTTTTAGGTAAATACCATGCAGATAATTTTCAAAATGTTGACTTAAAATTTTCTCAGATGGCAAACACCCCCATACCTTAAGACTTTGACGAGGTACCCTGACCCCCCTGAATATTTTCTTTAAAATGACCGCAAAGGATGAACTTACAACTACCCAAAACCCCTAGATCATATTCTTTTGCGTTTTTATGCAGCAGGAAATCATCCATTAGGGGGTAGTTACCCCCCCCCTCCCCTTGGTAAGACAAGGGTTAAAATTGTAATGAAAATATCCCTTTGGGATTGACATGTTATTCGTTCCTCCACATTAATATACTTGTAGTCGTAGCGTCGACGACAAGTGACGAAAGGCTGCGGCAATGACCGGAATGTAGCGATAAAAATTATATTTTAGCAAGGCGTTTCTCATTCTTTTAAATTCTATTCCTTTTTCTCTCTCTCTCTCCTTCCCTTTTATTGTCTCATTTTAAATTTTGTCGAATTTTTGTTGGGGGGGGGGGGGCTGAGGTGTGGACAAGTTTAATGTTAGTGAACTTGGACAAACTAGTCAAACTAGTATTTGTCTTGACTTTTTAATGCCTAAATTGCTTTTAACTAACTTTGGCTTTAAATGCAGGTAAAAAGAGAGTTTTTCATTCAGTGTATGTAGTTTCCAGGCTACAGCCTTTTAATGAATACCTTTAATCTATCACTTTCAATATCTACGCCGCAGGGTAATTATTGCACGTCTATCTAAATTCACCTGTCGTATTGAGGAAGTGTAGTTCCTATTGCAGGGACGGATCAAAATCATGTAATCTGATCTAAGCTTGTTATCGTTTATCTAATCTTCACTAAAATCACGGCTATGTAAGTCATAGTAGGTTTGTCTGTATTCACAGACTCTGATTTGATCTCTTGTTGGCCTCTTTAGCGTTGCTATTGAAAATAGCCTGACTTGGGGCGTATTAATGCCAGATACAAATTTAAGTATGATAAAGCTAGTGAACACTTCAGTAAATGTGTAATATTTCTAAGCTTTTCTATTGACTATAAATATTACTGTGTCAGTCATTGACATCATAGTATACACTCAAACCTTGGAATAAATAGATGAGAAGGAATCACAACAAAGATTGATCAAAGCATCAATCCACCTGCCGCTCTTTTAATTTCAATTTCTCGTCAAAAATCTGAAGTAGCAATTTAATGGATCATTTAATTATGGTTCGAATGTTTGCAGTGGATGTTCCATTCACGGTACTTTCTTTGCTACGAAAATGGTACCCACTGTTTGGAAACCATCGGTACAATCCGCGCTTTTCCAACCAAGTTTTCGCAAGATGTGTCCAACTTTGATGCTCTATTTTATTTATGGGCAGCATTGGGCACTTATTAGAAATATGAATGTATAGGTAATAGCTTCGTACCAAACGAAGACGACAACAATCATTCCCCGGAGATCACCGGAACATTACATAATATGTCATTGATTGATCAAAGATATCATTTGTCCTCCAGTCATTAAATTTGATATTTGAGAATCTGCTGAACATCAAATAAACATGCTGTAAGGTTCACAGTAGTTTCTCTTGATAGTAAAGAGGCCCTCATGACACCTCATGTGTTGGTATAATTGTTCGTGCATAAATCTGTAAATTGTTAGATTATATTCCAGGAAATAGCGGCAAATGGAATATGATCAACCTACTCGAACTGACTGCTCATCGATGGACCTTCCCTTTCTTCACATGAATAGCAAAGTGGATAATTGTATGACCAATTGAGATCATTGTGGTTCCTTCTCATGTACTCATTCCACGCTCAAACTACATTATTCGTTTGCTCCCATAAATGAATGCCAGTTGCCATTACACTACGTCGGTTTTGCTCTTCTACCGCATACGTAATGATGCATTTAGAAAATTCTTAGCTTAGACTTACCCGGAAAAAAATTGAAATGCAATAAATTCAAAGAGAAAGTACCTAAATTGGTATGATGCATTGTTTTTTAATTTATAACATTTTAATGAAAACAATTGATTAGGATTAACAGGTTCTTCTTTCCTGTCCAGTTTTTGCACATTTTTACACCATACTTGTCGTAGCATTTCTTGTAACAGTGCATTTTGTCAAAAAATTGATAAACGCATCGAACAGCGGTGTATATTTGTAGTAATATATAATGCAGATAGTAGTTTTCAAGAGGACTCTAATTACTTCTAGGTTTGTTGAAAATCCGCACATCTAGTTTTGCGAAGAGGCTATCGGCTCACAGTTAAGACTTGGTGCAGATAGATTGACTGTGTTTTTTGTATCATATTTTGCTATTCTAAAGGACAACGAAAGAAACAGTTCTTCATAAAAGGTCGTTGGTGTTATTTTGTTTATCAATTTTAAGATTAATGTTATTGAAAATAGAAAGAAGAGATAGTCGAATTTCAATCAGGTCAAACTTGATCTGTATGATTTATCCACTCTTTGCAAATCAAGTGATAATATTTTCCTCAACCCATTTAACCAAAATAAAATGTAATTTTTCTCTATTGCTTTGTGTCAGTGGGTACCAAGCAGATGACTCTATTTACTCAGTCATTGAAAAGCAATTTTCAAACTGATTTAATCAATAAATGTTGAAAAAATGAAACATTTAAAATAACATGGCCCAATTATTATGTCTCATATAAGGGTCTGATAACAAAAGGTGAAATTTAATTTAGAAAGTGCTGCGTTTATTACGATCTTTCCATGACTTGACCGAGTATTTAAAAATGGTTTATAATGCTTTGTACACTGATAATCATCCTATTATAATTGGAAGCGAAATTGATGGTTGTCAGGATAGTAACCCCCCCCCCTTAGGAAGACGAGGGTTAAAATTAGTCATTTTAAAGCTACATGCACAAATGGTTCGTCATTTTGAAGTACAGTTTAGTGAATATTTTAAGGTAACCTACTAAACTACTAGCTTTGGGGTTAGGTAAAAGTAAAGGTAAAGAGGGACGGCTGTATTTCACAAGTCAGAATACCCATCTCTCTTTGGAAACGTTCGGGAATCCACATTTTTGTTATATTTGCGGTGAGCCCAACCCGATCCACCACCCCTCTTCCCCGCGAGTCTGTTACCTTTTATTATCGAAAATCGGTACCCATTTGACACCTGGGTAGAGAGAAGCTCATTATGGTAAGTATCTTGCTCAAGGACACACACACCGCCCATTGGATTCGAATCCACGACTCTCAATGCCCAGTGATTAATGGTCGAGGATTTATCCGCTAGGCCGGCTACGCATGTCCCGCTGAGAAGGATACGCCACCAAAGTTAGGGCGTAGATGGACGGATTTAAGTCGCCATTTTGAAAGCAATATCAACATGCCATGAAGTTTAAACTTACAGAACAAATTAAAATGATCATTTTCATTTTCAGGTAGTAAACACATATAAAAATCCAATATTTAGAAATTTTATTACGAAAATTCTGACAATTTTCTAACGACAAAATATTATTAACAATGTTACAACTTAAATCACAAAGTTGATAACTCCTCACACCAACTTCAAAAATAAGAAATATGATCCGGCCTTACTATTACAAAGTGTTATCATAATCTTTACACGATTACAATTCATACCGTATTCTCTCGAGACATTGGCAGCATACGATGCAGGGAAAATATTACACAAATAGGATAAACGATGTTGGTAATGACGTATTTGCTATATTTGCTATATTTGAAAGTATATTCAAATATTTTTCAATATTCATTTTGACAATAGAGGACAGCGTGGCCGCGCGGTTCCGGGTTAGACACCTGGTCAGATCACATAGTCCTTGTCCCCCTGGGCATGAAACTTTACTTTAATTGCTCCGAGGTTCGGAATTCACTTAAGCAGTTGGTTCAATGTGTGAATGTTCCTCCTTGGGCGCTGCATACGGTGTCACCTGGTGAGTTATATGCGCCCTTTTCGGATGTTTTGTTTTTCAATTTACATTTACCAATACTGTACTACTTTGTGTTCGTTCTTCTTAAACATTTGAATCGTTTGGCATACTCATCTAGTAATAGATTCATGGGTTATTTAACAATCATCTTCAATTGTTTTGTTTATTTGTTTTTAAAGAATCTTTCGTACCCGTAGCTAGAACTGTTAAATTCCATCACCTAAATAACCAATGTTGACGTTCTAGCAGTTTTTTGTTCTTTTCTTAAAACTTGTTGAATGGACGTAACCAGTTATGTCAAAATGATGCTGTTATAATGATGCTATGTTATTCTAGTGATTCTAAATTTAATTTAATTTTTGAATTTAATCTTTAAATTTTCCATTTGGTTAAATTCAATAGCTATTTTCAAAGTGAAATTTGAATGTTTGATTAGAGCAAAAATATTGCCAGAATCACTCAACCAACATGAGTTCGAGAAAAGATAACGTGTTTTTATCAAAAGTCATTCTTGAAGACTCCTCTAGAAAATCAACTATACATACACTCCAATCGAACAACAGTTCATTAACAATAATATTCATTTTCCAACAAAAGCTAGCAAATCAGCATTGATGATGTCTAACTGGATGATATAATTAGGGAACTGTTTCTTGACCTAAATATTGTTTAATTAGGTGAAGGGTTTCATGGTTAATGAACAAAAATTGATAAATGAAGCTCTACCTCTACCTGTTATCTATAGCAATACGGTAAACGTATCAAGGAAAACAAGTTAATTAACAAAGTAATTATACAGTAAACACAGTGTCGATTTTTGATTAGAAAATGTTAATGTTCATTTGTAAAGCCAGTAATTTTGTTTATGACTACGGTTACTTATAATAAATATCAAAGACGCAATGTTGTTATCAAAATGATCTTAATATATAATAGCCAATGACGACGGCTAACTGGACTCGTGATTTTGCTAAGTTTTTAAAAGCTGTCAAATTATTGCTGCTATTCCTTAACCCGTACAACTGAAATCTCCACACGCGTTGCATTAGACTCACCAGGTATGCATTGTATGCAACGCCCCAAGATGTAATATTCGCACAGGGGACTAACGGCTTAGCAAAGTGTCTTGCTCACGGAAACAAGAAGACATTGTCCGACTTAATTCGCCATTACGGGAACCATCCATTAATTGTTATCCACATTGGGGCTCAATTAGCGCAAATTATTAAATTCAAAACATGTTCAGTTTAAATCATGATATAATGTAGATAATTGCATGTACGAAGGAATTCGACTCGATATTCGCACTATAAACTTTACGCCAATTTATTGAGCATCAAAAGCAATGGTCTGGATGTGAAAATGGAATAGTCTAAGACGATCATTATCATTTAGTTTTAGCTCTGGTTTTAGCACGTGTGGAATAAGGAACAACGTAAAGATTATGTTAAACAAATCTGAAAAAAAAAAAAAAATCAACATTAACCTAAAGTTTAATTGTGCTTCAAAATCAATACATTTTCGAAACAAATCATTGTTAAAAATAATGAATAGGAACATTCTGTAATCTTGCACACAAACCTAAGGTCTCATTTTTTAAGTTGGGACCCAATAAAAGGTGGTTTTGTTACATTTCTATCAAAAAAATATATGTTCTTTTTCAGTATATTTTCACTATGGGAACCAAAATAGACTTGTTTGGGGGCTCAATTGAAAGCTAGATTAATGGTCTTTCATTTCCAGAAAAATAGAAAAATAAATAATTTAATCAGTAATTGCTATGGCTCGATAAACGTAATTAGCCAGGGGTGGTGGAGGAGGAGGAGGAGGAGGAGGGGGAGGAGGAGGAATTGTATCAAAGAGGAGGTAGAGGAGGATATAAGGGCAAATAAGTGGTAAAAGAGGTAAAAGAGGACGTTTTAGTTCAAGAAGATGATAGAGGGGATGGTAATGAGGTCTTGGGGTGTGGGGTAGAGAGTTGAAATTAATTATATCAATTGTTAACAAGAGGAGGGTTTTAATCAATTTAATCAATCTTAAAATTACTCAAATAACAAAATTGCGATTCATATTTGTTTCATAAGGTTAAGCAATGTTAAATACAATGCTTATTTGCTAAATTTTATGCACAGGACACACTTCACTGAATATAAACACTACAAGCTGCAATTAACTCCTAAATTTGTAACACCCTGTATAATGTATGCAACGTTGATGATGAACTGTTTTTTTGATATGTATGTATGGGCAATAGGCTAAATTCTATGTTCAACGCATTGACTTTTTATATACAAGTCTTATTTTTTGTCTGGATGTCAAACAATTGACGATCATTTTGACGATCATTTTGTTTGTCTCACCCTGTATAACTCTTAGCCACCTTGTACGCTTGACTTTATATGCACATTTTGAAATTGCTGACACAATTAGCTTTCAAGATATGTATACTTATATACACTTAAGATGCATATGTTTGGAAATCCGGAGGGTTTTATATAAGAAGAGGCTATATTTCACTAAAACACACATGTAACGCGTTTGGGTCCAAACTTAAAAAATGAGACCCTAACAGTTCTACAGTATAATTTCAATAAGTCTATGTAAGACACATAAAGTACGATTATTAAATACTTTTCCTCTTTTCTTTGTGATATAAATGTAGGATGAAGTAAAGTGATGCAAATGTAACCTTGATAAGACAGTTGATGTTGTAGCATAACATCGTCTTGCTATCACTGAAATATTGAAGTTAAAGAGCATGCGTCGTTGAGGGATGGCTGTCTGTCTCCTAGACGTATTTCTAACGCTGTGTGTAACATCAGCGTTCTTAATTTGCGCTTGACTCTCTCAAGGTTGGAAGTTTTTATATGTTGCTGGTCTATTTCATTCAGTTAAAGCTTGATTGCTTGGATCATTTATTGTATTGAAGAAGATTATATGGTATTTACAACAATAACATTGATAGGTAAGAGAAGCTTTGATTATTTGATTCGATTTGTTTTTCAATTTTTGACTTGGTTTGTTTTCATTATGGTCAAATTACTGGTGTATTTGAAAAGTTCAATTATTTGAAACTAATCATATTCTGCTAAATTCATGTAAGTTGAGATGTAACGCTGGAAACAGCAATTTGAACCAAACTTAATAGATTAATGCATGCTTGTTCCGAAACTTGAACTTGAAACTTTCCATTAAAATAGGGTAAGTGTAAACAGTAAGAAAACGTGAATTGTGAATCTTCCGGCTTTATTTTTTCAAACTAGTTCATTTGTCAAATAATTAGAAATATTGCAACCCGATGAAAGGTGTATTATAAAACTCTTAACGCGGAAATAACAAACTATACAAAAAATATTTTAGCCATTCCAGCCTAAAATAATTTAGGACTTTGTGTAAGTGGCTTATCTCCTAAATAAATGTTATTATAGTTTTTTCGTTGTTTCGCTGTTTTCTTTAGTTTTTTAATATGTTTTTGAGCTTTTACAGATGGCGTTGGTATCTGACAGGGTTAAGCCCTATACGTGGTAAAATTTAAACAAATTACAATACTTTAAAAGCAACATCTTTTTAAGAGCATTTTACGTTTTGAAAGTGTTAATGGTGTTTAAAAAGGAAAATATGTAAAAGGTAACCTCATTTACCTGCAACGTAATAACTAAAAAAAAAACATCAAACGTTTAAACACATGCAATAATAATAATTAGTAGAAAAATGTGTAATTACTAGACTTTGTTAGTATATAAAAGATTTACGCAATATTCCATGAAATCGTACATTATAAATGTCACATTCTTAATTTTTAAAGTATTGTTGAAGTACATCTTCATATAGAGTAATACATAAACTGAGTTATGCCCACCAAATCATTCCTACCACAGCTGGCTTCCTGTAGTATATTCAATGTTCAATGTTTTCTTTTTTCCATAAGACAAAATATAGAATACAGCAATGCAATAATATAAATCGTACAATAAATAGAATTACTATAATTGTGTCTTACGAAGGAGAAGGCCAGAAGGCCAATAAAGCCAGATAAGAGCCTACTTCATTGGAAATGAAAATTGTTTCAAGAAAAAGAAAAGGTACAAAACAAGACAACACATAAAGGATGCCAGCCCCAAAACAAACTTCCGAGTCGATATGACTTGTTTTATAATGTTCAACTAGAGTATCAGAATTGTTTGAAAAATATATCATATTTATACGTAAAGAAACACACAAGTATAAACCTCTTCCTACTCTTTAGCTTTCCCTTTTAAACCTCAAGAAAAACCCGACCAAATCGGCTACAAATCTTTGTTACCCTTTGTAAACATCAGGTTCAAGATCCTACAGCGTTGCCGCAGGTGTGTGTATCAATTCACAGTGAGAGTGTGTACAGACAAGAAGTCGCGTGAATCTTGTCACTTTGAAGTGCTGCAAGGTGGAGTAGTTGGATAATTTACTTTTTGGAGATAAATCATTCAATTGCAATTTCCACACAACTTTAATATTAACAAATCAGTTTAACCAAGTTTTGTTTTTCATGTTAACCAGAAAAAGTACAATATTTGCGTGTACAGATTTTGGTTTTAATGGATAATCGAAAAGTAGGTAAAGATCGATAGTCCATGAAATGAACTTTAAAATAAAATTGCTTTGTTTCAATTGGTATCTAGAATAAATGTAAATGTTTATTTCAAAATTTTAATGTTTCAAATAATTAGATCTCAACAATGAAGACAAACAATTTAAAATTGTTTGTCTTGGTGAATATTTTAAAGCAAAATTAGACATCTTGAGATGAAAAATTCCGTGTTTTAAATTAAAGTTAAATGAGTGAGATATTTTAATAATTATGTATGGATTTAAAATGCGGTCTGCTATCAAAGAACTTCGATCGAGTAGAAAAATGTTTGTTTTGATTAATTCGGTACTTTGTAACCTAATAAACAATACTTTAGCAATAATCGATTTTCATGAAGAAAATAAATTGGAAATGGTAATATTTTGCCAAGTCATTAAATAATGAAACACCAATAAGCGACAATATAAAGCAAACGAAATAGATAGCTTGTATGGTTTTAGAGTCAATGACATCGCTTCTATATAGGAAAAGATAAAGTACGCAAACTATATGTCAAACGTTTAATCAAAGTCGAGTATTTCAGCCAGTCATAGCAACTGATTGTAATTGTCGCGATTGTAATATACATATTTAGTTTTTTAGTTGTAAACACTTTTTTGTTGCTAAACATTCCAGAGAGCATTCTTAATAAACTCACCATTATATGTACAAGATGTAACAGGTGATATCATCTACGTAAACTGTCACACACCATTGCGATATT
>JXSR01S041044.1:751-11403 GCA_000969725.1 Ophiothrix spiculata | reverse complement strand
CCCAACAAGACATGTGGACGACTACAATATCATAAGAAATAAAAGATCTTTTTCTGATCATGCAATTAGATATAATGGTCCAAATCTTTAAATAAATCCCTTAAGAACTTCAGGTCTGTAAAACATTTCAGATCACAATTTAAAAAATCGTAATCTCTCAATATAATTGATACATTTTTCATGTTTCATGCAGTTTCCTTCTGCTTGTCTTGTTTTTGGTCCGTTTCCGTTGAATTTTTTTTTGTCCGTACATAATATAGGGCATTGCTTTTTACATATCTTATTGGTCTTCCAGCAATGTCCTCCATATTGTCGCGTTAGTGTTCTCTTTTATGCTATTGTTTATGTTATGAATTTGCTTTTGTTGTATGTCTTATATGGAAATAAAGATTTGATTTGATTTGATTTGATTTGAGTTTTAAATATTTTAATATTATCTAATCAATATCTAATTTAATCAAATTATAATCTATTTTCCTGTATCTACAACTTATTTGATCAAATATGTAATATTTATCCCTCAGACCTAAACCTTATGACTCGAGACTGCTCTATTTTTTTTAAATTAAATCATCTTTATTGAAATCACAGGCAGGGGATATAAGCTACACACAGAGGGACAATGACAAGACAAACAGGGTGGGTCAGGCGAGCATCTAATCAATATCTGATTTGATCAAATAATATAATATTTACCCATAGGCTTAATATTATCTTATCAATATCTGATCAGTTCAAATACGATAACACTTTCCCCATAGGCCTATACCATATGAGTCTGCTCTAATATTATCTAATCAATATCTGATTTCATCAAATAATATAACATGTTTCCCGTAGGCCTTCACCTTATGAGGCTGCTCTAATATTATTTTATCAATATCTGATTTCATCAAATGAGATAACATTTTCCCCATAGGCCTATACCATATGCGGTTGCTTTTACATTATCTAATCAATATCTGATTTGATCAAATAATATAATATTTCCCCGTAGGCTTACACCTTAAGAAGCTGTTCTAATATGATCTAATCAATGTTTACACCTGATGAGGCTTTTCTAATTTTACCTACACCGTAAGAGGCTGCTCTAAAATGATCTAATCAATATCTGATTTGATCAAACTTATGTTTTTCCATAGGCCTATACTTTATGAGGCTGCTCTAATATTATCTAATCAATATCTGGTTGATCAAATAATATGTTTTTCCATAGGCCTATTATTTTATACCTTATGAGGCTGCTCTAATATTATCTAATCAATATCTGCATGGTTGATCAAATAATATAAAGTTTTCCCATAGGCCTATACCTTATGAGACTGCTCTAATATTATCTAATCAATATCTAATTTGGTCTAATAATATAATACTTTTCTCGTATGCCTACCATTTATGAAGCTACTCTAATATTATCTTATCAATCAAATTGATCAAATATTATATATTTTCCCGCAGGCCTACACCTTATGAGGCTGCTCTAACATTATCTAATAATTATCTGATGTGATCAAATAATATAATATTTTTCTTGTAGGCTTACACCTTTAGAAGATGCTTTAAATTATCTAATCAATATCTGATTTGATCAAATAATATTATATTTTCCCGTAGAACGCTGCTCA
The DNA here is from genome assembly GCA_000969725.1 of Ophiothrix spiculata. NCBI lineage: Eukaryota > Metazoa > Echinodermata > Ophiuroidea > Amphilepidida > Ophiotrichidae > Ophiothrix > Ophiothrix spiculata. The sequence goes on along the minus strand of JXSR01S041044.1, from coordinate 9,778 downwards.
AATATGATCTAATCAATGTTTACACCTGATGAGGCTTCTCTAATTTTATCTAATGAATATCTGATTTGATCAAGTTCCCCTAGACCTACACCTTATGAGGCTGCTCTAATATTATCTATTCATTTTCCTATTTGATCAAATAATATAGGCCTAATATTTTCCTGTAGGCAAATACCTGATGAGGCTGCTCTAATATCTAATCAATATCTGATTATATTAAACATAAACATTTTTCCCCGTAGGCCTACACTTTATGTCCGTGCAAAATTGTTTTGCCCCTGCCCTGCTCGCCCCTAAAATGAAAATACGCCACCGAACGCATTTTCTTCATTTTCTACTGTCGGATTTTGTAGGATTCAGTGCTGGTTTAATACACAGGCCTATATAAATAGAAATCTTACAGGGGGAGTAACAACATAGAAATCAAAAGCCACACCATCTCGCATTGAATCAACGGGACGTCGTAGGGCTGTCTGGTGTGCAGGCGAATTGAATACCAGGAAGCCATTGACAGGTTTGGATTTTGTTTCAGAGAAATAAACTTTGACTTGAAGCGGACGAAATTGAAAGTAGGGAAGGAAACAGAAAGAAGAAAAAGAAAAAGGGAAGGTAAGATGTTTAAAGTTACAGCTATGGAGTAATCGTACTGGGGCCTATAATATTATGCTACATGAAAATCAACCTGTTCTATCGCGTGTGTCAAGGCTTTTTTCTACCAGAGTTATTGGTAAGAGCATGAGTAAATATATCTGAGTAAATATACATTACTTCAAATGCTTTTTATTCAACATTAATCATGTTAATACAACTATAAGCCTAGGGGTGTTTTATCTTAAATGAGTAGGCCATGGGATTGGCACGATTTTTTTTTCTTCCAAATTTAAGTCCCTACACTGGTTTGTGAACAGGTACAGTATTGGGTTGTAATATCGTATTAAGGGTTATGTGGATTTGTCATCTCCAAGTAAATTGACTTTTCAGATTAAAATCTCTTGGATTTGTTTATTTTGTTCATTTAATTGATAAGGGCATTTTCTAGTCATGGCATGTATGGGGAAGTTAGAAGTAATCAGATATGAATATACAGGGGACTATGCGGTATAGGCCTAGACATGATAGAAATATTAGATATGCAAGTTACAGATGTTCAGGATTTTTTTTGCTTAAGTTTCCATTGTAACCAAGAAAGAATTGAAAATATCTTATTTATTTAAATGTCATGATTCTTTTGATAAGTAGATAATCCTTAATTTTAGAAACTTCTTTCCAATGGAATAAAATTACAAGATAACTCAATCTGAATCAAAGCTGACTAAATAATATAAAGCCAAAATCAAGCACTCAACCAAAAATCAGATATTGAAGGTGATATTCATGATTTTTATGTGACAAAAACCTCCCCTATTTTCTAGCTAAATAAAAAGAATAGTACAACGTAATGTATTCTGAATATTTCACTTGATCCCGACCATTCGCTTTTAAGTTGCAAGTTTTTCAGTCTTGGTAGCTTTCCTCCAAGCACTCTGGTTTCCTCATCTATAATAGTACCGAGGATACTCGACGCTGCGGCTGACACAAAGCATCGCCTAGAGACCTTCGGGTGATCAGCGCGCAGTATTCTAATAGTATACATTGTGTAGGGCCTAATTACATGTATTGCTAACATTTATACTGCATGATCCCTTAATATGGCTTTCAATTTTCTTTAAGAGTGAGAGAGCTTGAAATAGTTCATGACCTTTGAGGAAATCATAAAACTAAGATGCAATATTGTAGAGTTTTAAATGGTCTGGGTTTTATTTTGTATTAAAACTCCTAGTTTTGAACCTGGTTTTGAAAAGACTTATTATTTTCAAATAATGAATTTTGGACAATCCCTTGCATTACTTGAGGCAAGCTAAAGTCATTAATATAAGGTAACTTTGTAAATATTTGCCCATTTTGCTTAAATTGTGGTTTAGAAATTGTGAGCTTCTTGGAAGAATCTTTGAAATCAATTTGATTACCCCTCAGTGACCTTTAGTAGTCAGAGGGGTGGGGTGCTCATCACATAGGTTGAGGAATGTTTGGCTGCATTGATTATTACATTAGGACTAAAATGAATTCTGTAAAAGGCAACTATTCAAAATGACAAATGAAGTAAGGTAAATAAGTAAATAAATAAATAAATAAATAAAGTAAAAATGGAGTCATGCCACTGAAGGAGAAATAGGCTATTACCTTTTCCACTACCACCCATGACTGATTTTAGAAAACTTAAAACAAGTTTTAACTGTTCAACATTTGACAGCACCTAAATTTTAGATAATCCTAAGATTTCTTTTTCTTTTTCATATCGATATTTCTCATATAGGCCTAAATGAGAATCTTATAAAATAAATTACCTCTTCACAAGAAATTAAAAGAACTTGGTCCGATTTTTCAAAATTTAGTTTTCAAAGCTATATGAAAGATGACCCACTAAAGAAGTCTAAATTCCAAATTTCAGCTGAATCTGTCAAACCGTTTTGATTTTACGGACAATTTTGTATTTCAGAGTCGCCTATACGTTACTATGTAAAATCAATTATGGTTACCATAATAAGACATATTTTCATATATATCTCCAAAATAAAACATAACTCAGTCATTAAATTTCACAAGGATTATGAGAAAAATATGAGCAATATTTTGGTATCAAAATCTCAAAAAGTTTGGAAAAAAGTTGAAGTAATCGGACCAAACTCCTTTTAATTGTAACTGATGGTATAAATAACCCAAACCCCTAAGACCACTTCTCCTCGGTAATTGTTAAGTTAAAAATGGCAGGTTTCCACCTGGATTCAAACCTGGTACGGTACCCCTTGCATCCCAATGGGGATTAGAGGTTAGGGGTAGTCGTTTGCAGGGGGAAAATTAACAGATGGAAATAAAATTGAAGGGGGTACAGAATCAGCAAAAGAGAAGAGAGCAGATACAAAATTGGTAGAAATGTAAAAAAATTGTGAAAATTGTTACTTAAATTCATCGATTTTTGTTATGAAATTGATAAATTAAAAATCAGATGGTTATTGATCATCTGTGTGCTTGTGAGACTCCCCCCCTGCTTGCTTGTCAATTTTTAAAAGCTACATCAATAACATTTGGGTGCACCTTTTGGGCCTTATATATGTAAGTTGCCCCTCCTAACAATAAATGCTGGCACCGTGCCTGACAACAACAACAGCGCAACAACAAGAACAACAAACATGTGGCATAACTTGGTGGGGTTGTGAGGTGAGGAAGAAAGGTGAGAATATAGAAAGGTTGAAGAAGATATATATAGAGAGAAAATGAAAAGGATCGAGAAATCTCAGGGTCTCCCCCTTTAGAGAGTCAAGTCTTGTTATACCCCTCAAAGATAAAAAGGTACGAAAGGTGTATTTACAATTATGAAAGTTCAAATGACCTCTCATAAAATTAAAGCTGTTTGAACTTGTAATGCACAAAATATGCCAGTCGGTTAGGAAAATGATATTCACCATATTAGGTCAATGTGATGCTCTTGTGCCATATGTGTAGCAATGACTTTGTCTGACCACAGAATGCTATCATTGTCCATCACCATGCAACATGATACTTTACTTTAAAGTACTAATTAGTGAATGGATGGTTCTTAATGACACACGGATGAAGTACTTTCCTCTGAAATTTAAACACAGCAATTTGAAAATAAAGATTGAGAATGGGCTGACCATTTCTTTAACATTTTTTAAAACTTTTTATGCCATTATTTAAAATTTTCACATGATTAACAATGGGGTCAAAAAGGGCCAATCTATCATTTTTTTTCTTATTTGCTAAGCTAGTATAAAATCCTTGACTTTGTAAATTGTTTTAAGTAAGAATCTTGACTTAAGTGGTGCTACAATCCCCAAACCATTCTTTCAAATATTAAGATGTATGTTCTTATTCATCCAGTTGTAAAAAAAATATAAATAATAAATAACTCAAATAATAGAACTAACTTAAATTTGCAACTTTGTGACATTGCGAAAATAACCAGTGGTCTTCATCTGGCATCTGAATCCTGGGTATGATCATGTGACGTAATGAAATGTAGTGAAAATGGTTGCAATGAAACCTACGTTGGTGAAACAGAACGATTTGTGAAGGCCCGAATTAACCAACATAGAAGGCCGAGCACAGCAGTCTGCAGTATATCTTCCTATCAGAGACTCGATCTAGAATATACCATGAACTTAGAGGATGTGATAATTCTTGATAAGGAGGAGTAATAAGGAGCGAGGAATTATGTACAGAAGTATGATAAAGGATTGAGAACAAGACCCTCAATAAGAAAGTGATTCTACACTTCTCATGTGTGGGACCGGGCACTTCATGACGTCGCTAGCCATATGTCACATGATCAACCACAGGATTCAGATGCCTGTTGCCCGAGCCTGTTGAAGGCCATATCTGTTGGAATCACCTTAAATGTTCAGCATATAATATTTATGTTGTTCTATTCTTTTTATTTAGAAAAGAGTGCTGATGTTTTCATCACATCGGAATCATGAAAATTTGCACCTTTAAATTCACTCAGTTGACTTGTTGTAGGCTGTCAGTTTGGAAACTGGCATGGAAGATTATAGACAGGTTTTTTGGAGGTGAATGAGTCAAAATGTTATCCATTAAAGTGGTCCTATATTTTTGAAATAAAGTAAGCAATTTATGTTCCATCCAAAATGTTGAGATCCCCTTGTTTTGTAGGGCAAGATTCATGGCCAGGATTTTAAAAGAGCTTTCCAAAATGTTGATGTTTTTAGAGTGAGAGCTTTACCGCTGGTTGACGGAATTTTATCTACAGGATAAGATATCCAACATTAAACCCCACATATAGTAAATTTCATGAGTGCTGCATGCTACAGCCATCATACCAAGAAATCCATCCATAATGAATTTGAAGGGTTTTTGTTATTGACTTAAATCCTCCAGGGCCTAGGTTCTTTTAATGGTTTGTTTTTTCTTAAGCTTATTCAGGATATTATCCAGTATTCATATGCAGGGATCAGAAAGCCAACTTGTTGATTTTGCTATTCAATTTGATGTTGTTGAGAAAGAGAAAGCAAATACAATTTGTAGTACAAGTGATTGCTATAGGCCTACTATAATGCATGCCTCGAGCATGGGTTGTTACCCGGTTGTTACCATTTAGTGAAATTCACTGGAATGAGTCCAAAACATTATGAATGGGTCGGAATGACTCAGAATGGATCAGCAAATGATTGTATGTGTCTGAATAACAATATTCCATTCAAAAACATCCAATATTATGAAAAAATCGGTTAAAAGGGAAACATTAACATGAGCGGCCCACCTCAAGCATGTGATTAGGTTTAGGCACTGAAGACATTTGCCTTTTCATTTGACTCAATCCAAAAGTATTCAGTCTCGAAGTGTTACGTGTAGTCCGATTATCATCCTAACAACTGGTTCACGCTTTCTAGTTTTGAACCATTGTCTGTAATCTTCATGAACTTGTCCACCCACTCCCTGGCTAACTTTCAACACTTTCTTTGTTCAGTTTCAGACAATTTTCTTGTAAGCAATCCAAAATGGCAGATGATTACGATGCAGAAGAAAGAGCCAGGAGGAGGGAAGAAAGAAGGAAGAAACGTGAGGCAGAAAGGTGGGTGTCATCTTGGGATTTATGAGGAAATAAGCCCAGAGATAATGTTGCTGTTATGCCCAAGGCCAAGTAAAATAACATATGTGTTTTACGTCCGCACTTTTTGAAAATTTGGTGAGGAAGATTATTTTTCCAAAATGTATTATTTATTTCTATGTAAAATTCAAATACCAATGGCTTTAACAGTTTTAGAAGTAAAAGCAATACTATAAAGTGTATGTGTTTTATGTCCACACTTTTTAAAAATTTGGTGAGGGAGGTCCTTATTTATTATTTTTCCAAAATGTATTATAATTATTTCTATGTAAAATTCAAATACCAATGGCTTTAACAGTTTTAGAAGTTAAAGCAATACTTTAAAGTGTTTAAAATGAAGCGCCCCTGTCACTCGTAACTTTGTATTTTTTTTTAGCTTTTTGGGTTTATTTTGGGTAGATATTAATACCCTCCAAATGATTTAGCTTCAATATGCTTACTCCATTAGTATAGGAAAGCATGCATATCTTTTTTTATCAATTTTCGGTGGCAAGCTAATACATTTTTGCTGTTTTTACTATAAACCATTTTAGTCAACAATCTTATAGTATTGCTTTAAGTTATGGAACAAACAAGGGAAAATATTAAAAAATATTTCTCAGAGTTTTGACAAATTGGGGCGGGCGGGGTATAAACACATAATTTTTTTTTACTTGACTAATTTGTGCAAAAAATGTATCGAAACCACTGCCAGCTAGCTTCCCAAGCTAATATTGTGGTAAAAATTGCTTTTGCTGTGTTGATATTTTTATAACTTATACCAATATTCACATATTCGATATATGTGAAATACTAATTGTCTCTAACAGTTGTAAGAAAAATAAAATGTCAACTTAATTGCCCTTTGCGACAAAACCCCAAATTTGTGAAAAAGTTGTGAAAAACTTTTGCCAATCTCAACATTGAATTTGAATATTAGAAAATGTAACCAAAGGTTTCATTGAAACAATTGATGAAACACTTGTCATAAAATAAAAAATATCGACAAATATTGTCAAAATGGATAGTATTAAGGATTTAACATATATAAGAACAGAAAAGGAATCGTACCTCTTTCAACAGTCGACTTTGCAAAGATAACTTTTATACATGTAGCCAACCATTTCTTCCAGTTAGCATTGAGGAGTCAAATTCCTCATCTCCTTGACACAATTTGAAGTCAATGTCATTACTGCCTGGGTCAGTTGGAGTCATGGAAACACCCCCTGCTAAGAAATGCATTATGGTGCTAACTTGTCAAACAGTCAAGGCATCAAAACTTTAAAAAAATAGTACAATATTTATAACTGTTTTTAATTACGAGCGAAGTTTTCAGTGTTGACGTTACACTATATGGAATTAGGGTTAAAAAATAAAACATTTACAATATAAATTGATGTAGGCCTACTTGTAAAGAAAAACTTCGTTAGGCCAAATAAAATTAATAGTTTGTCTCAAAGCTCCCGCGCGCATTATTTTTATCGTACGCGCTAGTTTACCTCAAAATCAGAAAAAGGAATTTTTTAAACCTTTTTTTATTATTTTTTTTCACCAAAACTGTGAAAAAACAAATGACAACAATGGTCAATTTAATTTATTTGGTCTTTATTCTGGTTTTTAATTCTAAAAAGGTCATCATGTAAATATGTGATGACTCACCCCGAAAAGGTGGACTTTGCGACAGAACACTTTTCGAGAAACTGATAAAAATAGGCAGCAAAAAATGAATGTAAAATTTGATCACCTTGATCAATGTCAATAAGTAAGGTGTCATTTTAAAGCTTAGAAAATGCTGTAACAGATAAAAAGGTAAAATCAAAATTGATATCGTCTTCAAAGCCCCCCCCCCCTTTCGAGGTGAGCCATCACATATATGACAGGGGAACATATGAAACTCTTGTAGAATAGCACCCAGGACTTCTGTCACACAAGAAAAAAATCTTTAAAAAAGCAACAAAAAAAAAAGAATCGCATTTCGCATTAGATTTACAAGTCTAGAAGAGCTTTGAGACAAACTATTATTTTAATTTGGCCTTACATCAGGAAATTTGTTGTATCAGATTTTGTTATTTGAGGTACTGTAAAACTTTCATGAGCAAAATGTAAGTTTTTAGTCCTTAGTTTTGAGTAAAAGTTTACCCCTTTTTCTAGTTAATTTTTATTTCTTTGAAATACTTGGTCTTTATTTTCAAAAGTGGACTCTGCTAGATCTCTAATGCAATTGGAAAAATGTTCATTTTAGTTTTAATGTCTTGCTATTTTCATGATGCGATCATCCTGTGACTCGTATGATAAAAGCAGCTTTGGTTTCGAAACCTTGTTACCTTATATGACTCATTTCAAATCCTCATGTCAAACAACTACCTAGGAATGTTTATGATACAATTTAAAGAGGAAATTAAAGGTGATGTTTGATGGCAAAGTGTGTGGGGACATTATTTGTTATCAACATTTTAGTTGTAATAAAATTGTCATTACAATTGATTTGATTGTCAAAGTTTGGAGATGATTCATTTGGCCAAACACCTATATTGAACTATTAAATTTTGTCAAAAAACACTAAAACTTGGATCTCTCTTTGTCACCCAACTGTTTTATAACTTTCATAAAACTAAAACCCATGAAAATGTTATACACGTTTTAATATAACTTGTGGTCATTTTACTTATAGTTAAAATAAAAAAGCCATAATATTACAAAACAACAACAACAACAAGAAACCTCCTTGATTTTCTGATCATGAAAAATGTACTCCTGAACAAAGGCTATTCAATTTGTCAATTATTGACTTAATATTTTACCACAGATAGATCACGGGACATTTCATGCTTACATGTTATATTCGACAATTAAATGCATCAAGATCAAGATCATAGTTAAAATGATTGAAATTGAAAAAGAAATTCAAATGCCGACATGTCTTTTAAAATCAGAGTAATTTAATTTCAAAATATTGTTGTGGATACCACTCCTGGACATGTGCTTTCATGTGAACGACAAATTAAAAAACACACACTATAACATCCCTTTGGAATGGGACAATGACTCATAGGTAAAGATGTTATTCTCCCACATTACAAACTCGCAAATCACCATTACAATTTGTCATTTTGTGCATTTCACTGCTTTGTAAGTTACGTGCCATTAAAATGTATAAAATTACAAAGTAGTAGTACTACTTCCCTTTCATACTGCGTTTTAGAAGACCGGTGATGATATCATAGCTGTAGTTGTAAAGAGCCGGGAATTTGCTGGTGCATTAATACACTGGTTATACTTAGTTGTTGGATTTTATTCTTGAACGCGAACTCCGAGTCTTGAGCATAGACGCGCACAAAATAACCTTGAAAATGTACTTAGTT
>JXSR01S041040.1:16926-28876 GCA_000969725.1 Ophiothrix spiculata | reverse complement strand
CAGCTACCACTTAAAAGACCATTGTAATCCCATTTTGAAGCTATCGCTTTTGCTTTTTAATTTCACGACCAGTGATATCTGAAAAGGGGGGAAGATGAGTGTGTATGGCTAATAAATCTAGTTTTGTGGTTTAGTTTAATATGTATTTTGCCCACATATGAGGCAACACTTTCATTATTTTTACAATTACTATCCATCTCTAAAATTATGCACTTGTCAAAAAACGCCCTTGCCCTGGTGTACTAGGCATATGCCGGGACTTGTTCATAGAGTTTTATACACATGGCAAAAAAACAGGATTTTTGGGTCGGGAGTTTGACCGGGATTAGATTATGACAATAACAACATTTGAGTAATCTAATGACTTGCAGGGGTTGGTTCTAGGCCCGGATTTGGCATCAAAATTTTACCCCGTATGGCCGAGACTGGATCGAGGCAGGGTCGGGGAATTCACAATTTAAAAAAGACATGTCTCAAGTGCAAGTCCCGGCCATTCCCTGGTACCCAGGGGCTGGGGTGTTTTTTAAAAAGTGCATTAACCCAATGGTACTGGTCACATATACAATATATTATTTTAGATAATTTAAGTGAAAACAATGAAAAGTAATGAAAAGCAACTGTACTTTTAAAAAAAATCACAAAAATTTAGTAAAAATAGTGGCAGATTTTGATCACTCCCCCATGAAAACAGCCATCCATGATTAATGCATTCAAAAACAGCTGAAAACATCTTTCTTCCCACATAATGACTTCAAACGCATTTCAATGATACAAATCCACAAATCAAATTGCAGTCGTGTGTAGGCCTACTTTACCAATTAAAACAATTAACTCATCAAAAAAGATTACATACATAAAAAAGTACACAGCATCGCAATCAGATATATACATTAGAAGTTTTAGTATCGTTGTATCTGCATGATATAAACACAGGGCCAATGAACTTTTTCTCTCCTCTCATTACATGACCCCTTTTACAACGCTTTTCGCATAACTGAATAGAAATATTGCAATAGAAAACTAATTCCCATATGTAGGAAAAGTAAACATAATGGACTTTTGATTTAATCAACATTCTTCATTTTATGAAATGTTTTTGCAGCAATCAAATCTGTGAACTATACAGCGGGTACGGGTTCTTTATAGCATCGTTGTACGCTCCTCTGATCAAGCATGCATTTACGTAATGGCATCTTAGATTTGCATGACCTATCTTATGCACAGATTTTCCTATATCTGTCCCCGGGGGAGGGGGGGGGGGCCTTGAACAAAAAAATAGTACTCATGCTCATCAGAACAACCCCAAATTCAAACCTTAATGGTGTAATTGTTGATATATTCCACCCCTAAGATGGTGCAAATAGTACCCCAAAATTCATAATGGCCCAAGTTTGTATTAATCTTTTTCCAGTAAATAAGGTATCAAATGTAAACAAATGTATTTGTATGCTCACTTACATGAAGTTTTTACCTACTTTTCTTGTTTTATTTTTCATTTCTTTGTAAATCATGTATCAGATGACCAACATCAATCAATAAATGAACCTTAGTACAGTGGTGGCTAGATTTTGTTAAAGACCCTCAGTAATGTCCACGGAGTGCTTGCCATAGGCGAAAATTTTGCGCAGCAAAATTTGAGTCCGAAGGAGCGTAGCAAAGTATGGTTCCAGATCTCCTGGTGGTTCCCTTGTATTTGTATTATTGTACAGATACATGGGCAGTAACACTGACTTAGTGGTGGCTTGAATTTGCAACCCTAAATGGTGTAAATTGTGCTAAAAACTACCCCCTTTTCCAAAGACGTCGACACCACAAGTAGGTCAAAATCAGACCATTTTACGCCAATTTATATGAGTATGAGTACAACTTTATTGTTTGAGCGATCCCCCCAGGTATCTGTCATCTCCATCCAACTCAAACACAAGAAGAATATAAACTAGATGCTAAATAAGCACTTTTTTAATCTGAAAAAAATATCCAAGATAACAAAACTGCTAGAGCAACTTTGTTTAAAGTTTTCTAACAGTTACCTTACTTCATCTACAACTATAAGGCCACATAAAAAAATAGTATAGTTTCTCGTCCTTGCAGGCATGCGTTTTGACTTCCGCATCAAAAAAGGTAGCTCTGAGGAGCTTGATTTTAATTTTTAAACACATTGGTTTTATAATAAGTCCAGTAATACTAACATGAATTTAACCTGAGCAAATTCAACATGATGACAATTGTTCCAGTTGATTTCAAAATTCCAAATAGGCCTACATAGTACATATGGGTTCCAGAAACACTAGGTCTACCTTGAATTTGAATTTGTCCTCAAGCAAATGCAACCTTGGTACTTGGAAGTCAACTTCATAAAACAGGTGATCTTTGCCATCAGAATTCTAGATATATAGAGTTCTATGCCTCCCGGAGTAAAAAATCAATTTGGTCAACAATCAGAGGGAGGGGATAAGAGTAAAGAAGAGCCACTACTGTTTTCAGCTCAGGGAGTAATGGTGATTATAATACTTGTCCACCACTGCTTTCAACTCTGAACCAGAGCTACAAAAAAGGTTGATTTTTTTCCTTGTTAACATTTTCTTTTTTCCTCAAAATTTCACTGAAAATCCGAGTTATTTCACAATCTACACTTCTTGATCGATCTTGAAATGTTCTCTTATGCAGTCTATACATGCATATCTGTTCCGTATATGGCGGGATTTCCCATATTTTAACTCTTAAATATCCATTAAAAAAAAGGGATGTCCCATATTTACAGGATAAGTAAAAAATAATATGCCCTCAACCTCCTTTTTTCAAAAAATTCAGACGAAGAAACTATTATATTTTTTTACTTGGCCTAATAAATTTGTACTCAATGAAATCATGAATTTGTTCAAAAAAAATTCCTTGAAAAAAAAAACACTGATTAGCATTCAATATATGCCTACCAATATAGTTACAATTAATTGGTCCTCTTTAATATAAAAAAAAGGGTCGGAATAGATCAGAATGGATGCACGGTATGCAAAAAACAAAAACAAATTAAAGCCCAAGTATCTTTAATCTATCTAATTCTGTCCAAACCATCACATAAAATTGCTAGAAAATGTGAAAACTGTATCACTTGCTTATTGATAGACTAGATAGCTACCATATGACCCAGTTATCATCATTGCGTGCATCTTTTCATCTGATAGAACTAATGACCATCAATGACTTGACCTTAGTAAACCAAGACCTACATCTAAACTGACCCATCAAGTCAGAGAGATTCACTTCTCTCATTATTCATGATTTGTCAGTTTGATGCTGGGCAACAAAAAATAAATTGTGGCAATGCCCTGTAGCGAAAAAAAAAAAAAAATTGGGTCAATTGATTTTTTTTCTGTCAAATTTGGTTCCATGAAAAGAACTTTTATTTATCATTGAATATCTCTGAAGCTTTCACTCTGCAATCAGTCATCAGTTGGGTATATATATGAAGTCCAGCAAAACACTAGTTCACAACTATATAAGAGTCTGTTAACCATTCTTAGGGCTTGGTCACATACCATAAATTTATTATGGACACCACTGTATGGATAACGAATTGAATGTAATTTGTAAATGATAGGCCTACATGATATTTGGTAAAAATTCATACAAAATCCAAGAGAAATGACGATTGAACACATGTATGGTTAACTATGAAACAGTTTATAAACGTTTACAGCAGTTTCGTTCGTGTACATGTTTACACGGTCCCAACGTTATTGAACACGCCCATGGGCCCACGAAGGAACCATTTTATTTGTGTCTGAATAAAATAAAAACTAATTAAACATGAAAAATTTAAGTTTTGTTCTGAAAAAAGAAGACAGGTCCTGATATCCCCAAGTTCGGATCAGTTGCTGAGGGAAACATAACACAAATTTTTTAAGGCCTAAAGTTGCCAAGGATAATGACCATTATTTTAACAACCATGTGTAATTCTCACTAACTACTAGCATGTCTTCCTTCCAGGTCTTGACCTTTTGATTACATTCATCTGACAAATTAGCTACAGTTGCACTTTATTGTCTCATAAATCTGAAACAAATCTGAAACAGAAATATCATGGTAGATAAAAAAAAAGTTCTAAGTGCTTTGATACTGTGAGTGAACTTAAAATATATTAATATCTAAAGGCTCTGTCAGACCTCAACGTATAGAGCAAAACATACGAATAACGTACAAAAGTTTCACATTTTGAACGTGTGCTAAACGGACCACCATATGAATAACGTATTAAGCGTATACATATAACAGACAGACCGTATGGATAATGTATTGAATGTACTTGTAACGAACATATAAAAAACAACAATGCATAAAACAGAGCCTTAAAGCAACTGATTGCAGTAAAGTATTTCGCCAATACACAAAACATCAGAGAAGTTTTAAATCTGGGTCCCTTAACCTTGACCCTACCAAACATCAAAAAATAACAAAACACTAGGGGGGGGGTAGACTTTTACTCTACACAACTCTAAATAGGGGAGTAAGCTTGAGCATTAATATATCACAGTAAAAAAGGAGAGAAAGTACCATTATTAGAGATGGACATGGAAAATGACTGGTAGCTGAAGGATTCCTTATTATAAAAGATGGCTTAGAAAAGAGCCATAGGATTCGGATGAATGTCTCCGATATAAAAGAAATTAGTCCCGTAATGGCAACTGGGTTAATAACATCATCATAGGCTTAAGTGTAAAGCGGCCCATACACGATCAATTTTATTGTGCAATATCGACTATTGTGCAATATTATTGATCGTGTATATATGATATTGATGGCTTGCGCAATATATTGAAGAAATCTAATCTACTTTGATTTTGATTGACGTTTGCACAATAATATGTGTACCGTCGCGGCAAAAGGGTCCAGTTGGGTCAAAACCAAAATATTGAGATTTTCATATGGTGGTAAAGCTCATTTAATTCCCTTTTCAATGATACCAAAATCATGCAAATCGGAGCTTTGGGTGACAAGTTTTGGCAAATTATAAAATCGTACTCATAACCGTTTGTTAAAACTAGTTTGTGAGAAAAAGGCTGTTAAAGGTAGGCCTGTTTTTCCATTCGATTTTGTGTGCACTCTGAATAGAGTATGAACAAATCTCCATAGCAACCACCATGTTCCCATTTGTTTATCGCCTTGAAATTTGGCTCAATGGAAGACGATACCTTGCGTAATTTTATAACAATTTTTGGACTCAATACCATGTTTCATTATTGCATAATTAATTACCATAATCGTACTCATAACCGTTTGTCAAAACACAAATTTTCACATTTTCATGATGAAAACGATTCGACATAGCGATAAAAATCACACTTTTTTACAAGTTAGTCGTTATATTTGATTAACCATCTTTACATTTTGGATACAAAAGGGTTCAAAGATTTCATTTCCACAAAAACCTCAAAATTGACCTTCCCATCATATTTTGGTATAGTTCAACTTTACCGGCCTCTAGCGCAAAATGGAAGTTGCCGACAACTGGACCCTTTTGCCGCGACGGTACACATATTGTCTCGTGTATTGTAACTGTCCATATTATTGTGCAATCAAATCTCAGTCTGCATAGAAAACGCATTGGGTCATCATAGTACCTTCAATTTCCATGACCTTATCCGTCGACGTCCTGAATTCAAATGACAGGTTCATTGCGCAATATAATTGAATCGTTTGTGTCCTAAAATATTATTGACAATATTCATATCAATAAAATTGCTTCAATAAAATTGATCGTGTATGGGCCGCTTAAGTAAAATCAAGTGATGAGCAAGAAAAAGTGACGAGAAGGGTTACTCTTTGGTATAGACCCTCGTCGGAAAAGTGTAAAATAACACTGTGGTAAAGGACTCCGTAAATATTATAAAAACTATAACAATATGGATGATAGAAGGGAGCAGAAGCTAGGCAATCGTGTAGGTTGTACAAAGTAAGCATATTGGAAGACCATAAAGGTTGCTACATAAAGGGTGCAGAAAAAAAGTGGGTGCAGAATAAAAGTGGGGTCACAAAATGTACCAAAGTACATCTCAGACCGGAGTTAGTAATGATCACGAAATTGTTTCCATAGCAGCGCCTGCTCAGTGGCTTGGCATAATGATTTATGGAATGGGGTGTGATAGGTACTGGGTTCAAATCCAGGGAATCTAAATCCTCTTTACCACAGCACCAAATTTTCACAATCCAATGTGAAATCTAATTTGAAGCCCATAGCAGAAGGAATGTTATTGAGATTTTTCTACAGGCCTTTCTCATGCATATGCCTATATTATTTGGGCAATAATTTACCCATAATTTGGTGGTCCAAACATTCAGTCCTTGTGTTAATGCATAGTAAGGCCAATTACTAAGCTTACATCAACATAGCAAATCTCAGATAAACTTGAAAATTAACACCTAGTCTGATTACCCCATAATCAGATCCCACCCATGGCACACATATGTTCCAACATCTCAAAGGTGTTAATGAGACTAATTAATAGCCCTATTAGAACAACACCTTCCAGACCCAACACACACCAACCTAACATCAAGTTGAAGTGCTAACCTGCCTTGGTCAACAATGGAATCCTGTGTTTGCAAATAGCAGGAGAGCTGTGGACCCCGGGGGCACTCAAATATTAAAGTGATGTACCTGCTCCTACCAGCTTTCGAAATGTAGGGGCAATAGTTGAGAAATACATTGAAAAATTGGTGTAGAGCATCAAAAAACTGGGTCATTCCGAGCGATTTGTTGGCAAGAGCGAAAAACAGGGTCCTTCGATGTCAGTTTTCGAATAAAATAAGCATAATTTTGACAAATTGAGGGAAAAAAGGGGGTCATTTGATGTAGGTTCTCGAAAAATCAGGGCAATTGATGAGAATCACCACAAAAAAGAGGATTATAAGGTTGACTTTTAAAATAATAGGGGGTCATTGAATGACAGCTCAGTGAAAAGGGGGGTCATTGGGTGAGAGCGGAGAAAAAAGGGGTTCTATCGACAGGAGCATGACGCGTGCCAATATATGGAGTGCCCCCCCCCCCCCCCGGGTTGTGGACCTGCCACATCTTATTAGAGCTAATGCAACCAGACTGATGCTATTTATTTACAGGTATCACCAGGTTCTTTGCTTGATGATTGGGCTTAGACAAAGTGACACTGCAAGGTCTTGGTTAATGGGCTTAATTGGCTTCCATGTCAAATACTTGACTTGAAGTCCACTGACCATTTGATCAAAGCAAGGGAGCATTGAACTCTGGTCAAATTTGAGAATAAATAAACAATGAAAGCTAGGGCCAACACTAAAGGTATCTCTTATTTCAAAATGTACTTTGTATACATAATTTGCCTAATATGGTCATTTAAAAAAATTATTTTAAAACATCCTGAAACAAGTTGGTTTACAGAAAACTAGGTGATGATATAGGGTCAAACCATAGTCAGCCTTCAAAGAAAAATTTCGCTACCAAACATTTGGTCGTGACGTTACCAAATATTTGCAATCGAATTTAAAGTATAAACCCGTAACGCTGGGCACGAGACCAGGGTAGTCTAGCCCCGGTCTAACATTTCGAGCCCCGAGACCCCAAAAATGGATACTCGATGCTCGAAGAAAGAAAAAAATAGTATTGTGTATTTTACTGGTTTAAGTATGTCCATCATCAATGAATCTAGATTTTTATTTGCAAAATTCCTTTACAAGACGTACATAATGTTCCTATTTATTTCCTCTAGGCATTTAGCAAAGTTTAAGTTGTAAAAACTATCCATAAAACAACAGTGTTATTCCCGTTTTGTTCTTATTTTTCCCTACGTACGTGAAAGTTGGAACTATCGCTATTGAAATAAAAATAAAATTTACCGGAAGCGTCATCAACCAATTTTTACCTTACTTTTTGAAATATTGCCAAAAATAGGCCTAAAAAAGGCCAAAAATGACAAACAAAAAAATCATTTTGGGCCAATTTTGACCCTATTTATGGCAAAATTTCAAAAAGTAAGTCAAAAATCAAAAATTTGAGAAATACGTTCCTAGACATATATTTCTAGATTCTAAAAAGCATTCGAGGTCCAACTTTTATTTTTTCAAAATTTAGTTAGGTTGTTTACAAATTAATGGTCCAAGAACATGTGTTTTTTGGACCTTGGTCCAAAATTGTACATTTTGGTCCAAAACTGACCTAACCATCATCTAGCAATGTATACTTTTATATGGATTTACTTATCGGTTGCTTAGTTATAAAGCGAAAAACATTTCAGAAAATGAGGGGTTAACTGTGCCCTTTAAAGTTTGTTAAGGCAGATTTCAACAGACACTCTTCATGCATAGAAAAATTCACAATTTAAAACAATAAACTGAACATCTTAAACAAACATGGTAAATAAACTAGGTCAAACAGTTTTTAAATGAATGGATAAAAAACACTGGAGAATCTAATGTAACATGTTCTGGCCCGATACAAAGGAATTAGAACAATTTGTAACACAAGCAGTCCCAGTAAGTTCTTACAAAAATATCAATTAAGATTCTCAAAAGTAGTACTTTTCCATTCGTCCAACATATCAATTAAGAATCTTAAAAGAGTACACCTTTACTAGTAGTCAGCCTAACAAAAGAAAACATGGCCACACAACATGAGAGCTCAGACTTTCTAATTAAAACAGGGCCCACTTAGCGAGAGAATACCGCATTGCAATCTGATGACCCACTTTCGGAGCAAAGGTATTCTTTTCTTTCTTTTTTTTTTTCCAGCTAAACTCCTCCATCCTTTTTTGTGTATCTTTTCACTAGGTATTCTTTCGTGCATCAGTGCAGTATGTGTTGACTCACATCTATGGTGAAATAATGGATTTCAGGCTACACGTATGTGTCAATCTACCATATAAATAAAAAGAGTAAATTGTGGCATCCAAAGTAGTCTATATGAGACTGTTCATCCCAAATGAGCTGTAAATGCAACCTCTTCCATTTTCACTTTCTAAATCTATTATACCAAGACCATGTTATAAGGCCTAAAATGAAATCTCAATGAACTTCAGTCCATTTTCAGAAGTCAAGTTATAGTCCATCAAAGCTTATCAGGGAGAAAAATGTATAACTGACTTAAGCCTTCTATGATCAGTAAGCCCTATAATATATTCTGTTGATTGTCCTCAAAATATACAGATTTCACATTTCCGATCATTTTCTTGAAATTAAACTTTGCTGGTGTTTTGAAGTGAATACAAGGATTGTGAATCTGTCAAAAAAATCAACTACGACCCCTTGACATGTATATTCACCTGTAGCGCAAAATGAAGTTTGCTGCATTTACGGCTCGTTTGAGATTGACGGTCGCATATTATAATGCAATGCAAGCTGAACGAACTTATATGTTTCTTCAAAAGATGACGTTCATGTTATACTATAAATGGTTTGGCAACACTCTGTGATCAAAGAATACTTTGCTGTGATGTTCTACGATAATTTCCAGCCAATGTGTGAATCAGACACCCTATCGTTCCCTAACCTTCAGTGTTAATGTCATATTCCACAATTCTCCCCATTGCAAAATATTTGAGAAAAAAATCAGAATTCCGACAGCCTCGATAATCCTCGCTTTAGTTTGGACAGTCGACTAACAAGCATGATTTTAAAATTGAAATTTTTCATACATTGCATAGAGATACCATAATTTTTTTCAGATGACAATATTAAAATCGTAAAATACCTATTGAGAAATTTGAAAATGACAATGCAGTTCATTGCACCCCTGAATTGTCAACTAGAGACAGATAATAAAGTTACAACTATCACTGGCAATCCTTAGCATGAGATATATCTGCCGAGGGAATATCACAGAAGCTTCTCTGTTTACAAAAATGACAATTACATAAAGTCATTTTCACATGTTGTCACTTGATAATGATATAGTTGTGTCGATCGCAATTTACTACAAAGGTAATAATGACTCAATGTGAATAGAATATCACATATTTCAGCGGTATGTATGGATGATATGATGCGACAACAAAAAGAATTGCCAAATTAGCCTTATTAGTCCCAGCGGTAATTGTAACTAACTGCCAATTTGCAGGTGATTTTTTCAAGATGCGTTCATTTGCTCATATCTTGTTCACAGAGTTTTTCAGATGCATTAATTTGCTCAGACCTGGTTCACATTAGGCCCATATTTGCCTTATTAGTCCCAGTGGTAATTGTAACAGCCAATTTGCAGCTGACTTTTTCAAGATCTGTTCATTTGCTCAGATCTTGTTCACAGAGTTTTTCAGGATGCATTAATTTGATCCAATCAGACCAGGTTCACATTAGGACCATAATATGATTTATTTAAATGAATATTCAAGCTGAACATTGTGCATCAAGAGTGCAATTTTATTGCATATAGACATCACTCACTTGCAGCATTTCATAATATAGCATATGTAAATATTTTCATGGGAAATTCCACCTTTGATAATAAAAAAACTTTTGGTATGAACAGACCTGCTCAAAAATGACAAATATTAGCTTGAGAACACATTTTTGGGGTCTTTAGTCTTGTTTATCAACATAATGGGACAACCATTTGACAAATAGGAAAACATCGGCAGTGCACTGTTCAATTCAAAAAAAATCCAAGGTTTTTTTAAACTTGAATTTTTTTGTGAACAAACGAATCTTCTTTTCATCTTCAATATAGTTGTGGATATAATGATAAATGATGAAACTATTATAATGTGACCAAGTCTTAGATGCACAGACAGATTTTAATCTTTAGATTTTAGTCAAGATGCTGCAGTTGCACAGATTTGAGCTACCTATAGAATTACAGAACATGTAAGGGCTTGGTTTGGTCATATTACAATGTGACCAAGCCATTAGTTGCATGCACCAAAAGATTTTAGTCAAAATGCTGCAGTTGTACATATTTGAAGTACAAAACATGTATAACATTACAATGTGACCACCCGTTAGTTGCACCAACAGATTTTAGTCAAGATGCTGCAGTTATACAGATTTGAAGTACAGAACATTTAAGGTTGGTCACATTACAATGTGACCAAGCCCTTAGATGCACCAACAGATATTAGTCAAGATGCTGCAGTTGCACAGATTTGAGCTACCTATAGAATTACAGAACATTTAAAGGCTTGGTCACACAAACAGAGTTTAGTCAAAATGCTGCAGTTATACAGATTTGAAGTACAGAACATGTAAGGTTGGTTGCATTACAATGTGACCAAGCCCTTTAGATGCACCAACAGATTATACTTAGGATGCTGCCGTTGTACAGATTTGAGGTACCTATAGAATTACAGAACATGTATTATCCCATTGGAATCCCAGCGGTGTGTCTAATAGCCAATTTGCCGCGTACATTTCCCAAATAGTATTCATTCATGGAGCTCCGTCGGTGTTTGCATATAGAATTATAGCACTCGCCAATCTCAAGTTCATTGCTTGCTTAAGTCTTGTTTAAATTTAGATACTGAGATGGAAAAGTAGACACTGGGTGATACTTGAGAACCATTGAGTAAACCCAAGTGGGTTTTGTAACGTTGACTCGCTTGATCGTCAAACATTTGTCATTGGAGAATAAGGTACAGTCATTTGTTGACTGAGGACCCAGCAGGGTTCTTTATCCTTTTTCGGCTTTTTTTAGGTGTAAAGTATGTTGTAGTTCTTGCTCAGAGCTGTCAACTACCCTCTGCAGCACCATCAAAAGGCAGCGCGCGTAGGGTTCATTATTGGGTCCGTGGAAGGGTAGATCAGGGGAACGGTAATAGTTCCAAGTCCCAGAGGGCCGCTCAAAAAAAAAAGTGGTACGCATGCTCTTCAGAGCACCTCAAAATCGGACCCTAAATGTTGTAATCATGTACATTGATGTACAGCAAATTCCAATCCTTAATGGGGTAAAATATTCAAATTCATATCCCTTAATGTTGTAAATACACTCTATGCAGAT
>JXSR01S041035.1:93519-103808 GCA_000969725.1 Ophiothrix spiculata | reverse complement strand
AGTAAATGCCAAGAACAATCAACCAATCAAATTAATAAATAAAATTTCATCAAGCTTTGTGCCTTTTTGTCTTGGTATCCAAAATCATGTATAATCTTTGTAGGCCTATGTAGATTTGCCACAGACATTTCTGAACAAACCTTTTCTGTTTTAGAAATACCATCACCAATCAGGATAATTGTTGGATGGCTGAAAGCACTCATGGGATGAAGAGGAAACAGATTAACATCCTGTTTTTGTTTAAACAAATGTGGACCAGGAGCCAAAATGAGCTCCTTGGCCTTTAAACGGAGCCAGGTAATGCAGTTTCCAGTGTAAAATATTAAATAGACAGGGAGCCAAATCTTAAGAACCGTAGGGTAAATGGAGCCCGGCTCCCGCTTAACAAAAACCTTGTTAACATCAGGGTATATATCAATTTCGAACTGGGCTTGATATCTTGCAATTTCACCAAGCACAAAAATAGTGTAATGTGGTCCCATTAAAAAACAAGTATTATAATTTGAGGACCTTTTAAAACCTACGCTATCTAAATAAGTATTTGCGAACAAATTCTTTTTTTTAAATAAATTTGAGAGCAAATCCTTTTTTCCTTTTTTTTTTTGATGAAGTTAACTACTTGTAGATGTCCACAGATGAACAATATTAAGACAGTAAAGTGTGTCTCTGATGTGTGGGCGATCTGATGTTATCTGACATTGTGACAGGCCACCTCATCTGTCAGGGCAAAATCACTTATGTTTGGACACAGTTTGAAAATGCTAAGATGAAGAGAGGAGGTCAGGTAATTTTATATATTTTCCCACTGAAAAATTGGCACGTGTCACAGCCATTTTTTAACTGTGCTTCCCCTATTTGTCTCTGCAATGAAAATCTGCAAATTGCTATACGTAAATACTGGGAAACACCCCTGGGGAAACACCACCTCAGTCATATCCAAAGGCAAGCACAAATGTTTATATGTTGCTAGTACAAGACTACCCTCCCGAGTGCCAAAGATTTCTTGAGGGACAAAATTTAGACATCTGCATGAGAATTTTCAGATAAAAATCCGAATTCAGATTTTTTAAAGTCCGAATTTTCTGATCTCCATTTCAATTGACCGCATTACTGGTACTGTTCCTGGGGTACTGTTTGCCATAGTTTTATATACTCACATTTTCAGATTTGTCAGATTTAAAGAAAGTACATTCTCAGCATGCCTGCATCTGTTTGTTTTTAGTCCATAAATTTTGACTGAGTGGTATATATTTCTGTACCCGCAGATCTTTTAGTGGAAAAGCAAACTCAAAGATACCCATTAGCTCACTCCAGTTTGTGTGTTATAAAATATGCACACTTATATTATAATGCCCAAACATGTGATATTTTGCTGTAATGAGTTGAGAGTAGTTTGCTCATCTAATGGACAATGCTTTTACCACCATGGAGGGTAATGTCCATTAAAGGCCCACTGGACATCAACAATTTTCTTTACACAATTTTAAAAGCTTTATATGTAGAGTTCATAATTTTCATTACTAAATTGAAGGGCTTTTTTACCAAATTTAAAAGCTTTCACAGAGCTCTTGTTTTTTTACAGAATGTAAGAAATTTCAGAGAGCTTTCTTATTTATCAAGCTAGATTTAACAGCCTTATAGAGTGCACTCATTATTATGTCAAATCCTGGCTGTCCGGGGCAATGTATGTCAAATCCTGAATCCCAGTCGATTACTACAGTACATGTAGTTAGCGCCCTGAGTTAGCATTGCCGTCAAAATGTGCCAAACCTCGTCTATGTAGCAAGCACCAGCCTTACCCTGGTCAAACTCCTGACCCTAAATCCCTGCTTTTTTGATATGCTTGAACTCTGAACAAGTCCCGACATATGTCTGGTACACTCGGGGAAAACAGAATGATCATCTCCCCGGCTATCAGGTTGTGCAATTTCCAGCCATCCCAAGGAGGACTGGGTGTTTTTTTAACAGGTACATGTCTTTTTTTTACTTGTCAGTGTCCACCAAAGCCCTGCCATGGTTTAAGTCACCTATACTCTGTAAATCTTGAAGTATGCAACAAGCAGCCGATTAACGCGCATAAACCAATATGACGGGGAAGTAAATTAGTCTTTATATCTCGAATCATAACATTGTACCAAATCTTGCTGAATATTCAAATGAGCTTATGGTCAATGTTTGTCCATGTTTTAGCAACAAAATTATCCCAAAATAATACCAAAATCATGAACAATCCATGTAAAAAATATTAATGCACAGTGATTTGGTCTTTTATCAATCCTAATCAATCAATACTAGTTTCTACACACCACAAAACCACCAACTCATAATGTTGTGGAATACAAGGGATATGCTATGTATCTCGTAACAGAGTCTGATTGCTTCAGGGTTTAAATAGAGTATAGGGCCTCATATGTTCTCCTTAGCCTCAGGTCAGAGAGGTGTGATTATTTATCCTCGTCATTTAATCAGAAACATTTTTCCCTGTGAGCAAATGTTTTACTATCAGTGTACAACAATTTTTGTGAACAATTTCCTTGACTAACGACCACGTATATAGTAATGGAATACTGTGTTACAGGCCTACAAGAAATGCTAGATAGTGCACCGGAAAAGAAATTTCCTATATGGCAAGCACATAGGTAAGTCAGTATACAAAGTAAAAATGCAGTATGTGTATTATTATTGAAGCATTGCAGATACTTCCTTTTAAAGTTCAATTTCACTTCAATCCAATTGCAATCCTATGCTAAAAAGTTGTATTTTTACAGGTTTGATATAGTTTCCTGGAGTTACGAAAGAGAATTGATCCTCTGCTCATTTGTACAGGATTTCTCCGAGGAAAAAAGAAGTAACTTGCAATATACCTGCAATACACACACTGCGTTTTTACTTTACTGGGCAGAATTGTGTCACAACCTACATGTTGTTTTTTATTTGTGTGTCCAATGTTATATGGCCTGCATGGTGGAGACATAAAAATAGTACGGGACATTGTACCTTTTTTCCATATACATGTATGACAGTTTTCAAATTCATAGGGAAACTTCATGAAAGTTTGACTGTGTTGGAACTTGGTATAACACGATAAAAAGGTTTAAACATTTTTCACAACACCAGAATTGAATACATACCTCGGAATTTTCAAATGAGAACCTTTATTTTTCATCAGCTAGATTAGACTGACTCAGATCATAACCTTTGGGTACTTGATCTGAGAACAGTCTCGTAGACTCCTGGAAGTTTGTGCCGACCCCCATCTCAGCTCAGCGTTGGTTGGTGCAGTCAGATGTATGTTGCCTCCTTAATACCCCTTTCAAAGTTTGTAGGATTCCTGTAGAGAATTTGAACACAAGGAAAGATCAACAGTGATCCCAGATACTTATTAATCCTTCGTTTTTCATCAGCGAGATGAGACTGACTCAGATTGTGACCTTTAGGTTCTTGACCTGAGAACAGTCTCGTAGACTCCTGGAAGTTTGGCCAACCCCATCTTGGTTCAGCGTTAGTTGGTACAGTTAGATGTATGCTGCTTCCTTAACACCCCTTTCTAAGTATGAAGGATCCCTGTCAAGAATTTGAACACAGGGAAAGATCAACAGGGATCCCAGATACTTATTAGTCCTTCGTTTTTCATCAGCAAGATGAAACTGACTCAGATCGTGACCTTTGGGTTCTTGATCTGAGAACAGTCTCGTAGAATCCCGGAAGTTTGTGTCGACCCCATCTTGGCTCAGCGTTAGTTGGTGCAGTCAGATGTATGCTGCCTCCTTAACACAGGGACAGATCGACAGGAATCCAAGATTGTTGAGTTCTTTTAAGAACAACAAAGACGTTGATAATATTAAAAGGTTTTACTAACAGTCACATTCTCATCCAGGGCTTTAAATTAAACTGTGTTGTTGTTTTTTATTCTGCAGGTATTTTTGTCAACTACTTGATGGACTAGAATATATGCACAGTCAAGGAATTATTCACAAAGATATTAAACCAAGTAATCTCTTACTCACTACGGCAGGCACACTAAAGATATCTGATCTAGGAGTAGCAGAGGTAAGCATACATGTCTTGTGATTGAGATTGAGCCTGTTTCTACAGAACTAACTTACTGTAAAAACACAACATTTCATTTCTTATTGAAACATGTGTGGATCACTTTTTATGGACGATACATGTACTTGCCTTTTCAATAAAACACTATTTTCCAAATTTTAGCCATGTCTTACGTGCTATAGGTCAAACAAAAATTTATTGGACAATGTAAACAAATATCTAGGGTAAGGGCTGCACGTACAAATAATTTGGCCCTGTACTATGGATTTTTGTGATTACCGTCCAATATATTTGTGAGTGGCCTATATATGTTTCTGAAAAATTCACATTGTTAATTTGTATTGAAAGTAATTAAGAGTGTGCATTACAATTGTAGCCGATGTTGTGCATGTCATAATGAGTTGTTATCTATGGTATATGGGTGAGCGAAATAAAGAAAGCCTCACTGGTCCTGTTTATTTCATGAATGGGTATGTTGTGTTTAGTATCAAAATCCGCTCCTTTACAAGAATTTTCCTCATTAAAAGGTCATTCTTGGATGACCTGTCAATACAGGTGATAGAAATGTGGTGTGCACCTAATTTGGAAGATTGAAATGTCTAGCAACTGGGGTATTCTTATTATGTCTTGCATCACCACAATGCTCCTTCAACCTGTACTCTAAAGAATGGCCTGTTTCACCAACGTATTTACTGTTTGCTACATTCTGTACAGGTGATGAGGTACACGATATTTTCAGTCTTGACAGTTCAGATGTTTATAAATTGTGAAGAGGAAGTGGATTATGAAATTCAGCACAACATGGTTTTAATATGAAAGGTTAACATTGAAATAATTCTGAATATGAAAGCACATGATTTATTTCTTGAATTTTGTAATGTTCATATTTTGATGTTTTCATTCCCACAGCTTCTTAATCAATTTACCAAAGATGATTTGTGTAGGACAAGCCAAGGTTCTCCGGCGTTTCAGCCGCCAGAGATCGCCAACGGCTTGGAGCTTTTCTCAGGGTTCAAAGTAGACGTGTGGTCATCAGGCATCACATTGTAAGTCCAAAAAGTCTTCTTTATACTCTGTAAATCTTGAAGTGTGCAACAAGCAGCCAATTAACTCACATAAACCAATATAACCATACGGGTAAGACTAATAGTCCATATTTCTCGAACCATAACAACACACCAAATCTGGCTGAATATTAAAATGAACTTATGTTCAATGTTTGTCCACATGGTGTCAACAAAATTAGCCCCAAATAATACCAAAATCATGAAGAATTTATGTAAAACAATATTAATACACAGCGATTTGGTCTTAATCAATCCTAAACAATCATTACTAGTCTCTTACACAATACAAAACCACCAATTCACAATGTTGTAGAGTACAGGGGATATGCTACGGATCTTGTAACAGAGTCTGATTCATTGTCGCATACTTCAAGGTTGATATAAAGTATAGATACATATAGTACAGGGTGATTCCAAGTTAAAACATTTGTAACCAAAAAATTGAAAATTTTCACTTTTAAATATCTTTAGAACTTAGCAGAGACATGCTATCCACAAGTTTGTTGTTGGTTTAAATCCTTCTCAACAAAGCAATGATGTGTGAAATAGTGTTTTTGTACATGTGCTAGTTTTGCATTTTTGGAAATCATCCTCATTGTAAATTGGCCTTTAACATCAGCATGGAGTTGTCTGAGACACAAGAGACTGAAACATCATAATAGCTCGTAATTGAGGCACTGTTCACTGTTAATTCCGCAACTTTAAAATAAGTTTCCAACAAACTGTGTCCAGGATAGCCAAACAGTTGAGCAATTATGAGGATTTCCTAGATGCGTATCTGTAATTAGTGCATTTACCACTGAGTACAAATTGACAACATGCGTAACTGAGTAAAAAACCTAAACATGGAGCTTGCTTTCATGATACGGTACAGTTTATTATATTGTAGATTTAAAGGGGCACTATGGGATGTCCCTGCTATTTATTGGTGTTCAGAGACCATATTTACCCAGATGCTTGTTTCCAAGATAGAGTTTATAGGCAAGCACATTCATCCGGGTGTCTTGTTTGCATCCGGGACCTTTGTCCGATATAGCGCGGTGAAAACAATTGCCAACTCAACATTCAACTCAATGGAGAAAATGACGGTTCTCGGAAATTTTAATTAAATCTAGCAAATTTTCAAAATATTTTTATTCCAATGTCATGTGAGATGTGTGGAATTCAAACCAAAAACTAAGTACAAACAACTCATCATTTCACAGCTAAAAAAGAAAGAAAAGAAAGGAATGCCTGGCCGAAGTTCAACGCAAGTTATTTTTAAACCACTGTCCTCTGTATGACGTAGGTCTGCTTTTGGCTATTGTAGATGTATTTTTTCATGTGACAGAGATATTTTCAAAATGCTTCATGATTTTCTTTGCCTCTAGATTCAACATTACAACTGGCACATTTCCGTTTGAAGGGGACAACATATACAGACTATTTGAGAATATAGGAAAAGGGCACTTCAACATGCCAGATAATGTCTCGCCAAATTTATCTGATCTTTTAAATGGTAAGTGTTGTCTGATGCAAGTCATAAAGTTGAAACCAAACAGATGACAGCTTCAAAGCTACAAAGCAATAACTGAACTCCATAAATCTTGAAGTTAAAAGTATGCAGCAGATTAACATACATAAACCAATATGACCATATAGGGAAATAAATTATTCTGTATTTTTCGAATCATAACAACGTACCCGATCTTCTGATCTTTTAAATGGTAAGTTTTGTTTGATGCAAATTGGAAAGTCAAATATACTACTAAAATGCTATTTACGGCTAGAAGAATACAGAGATATTTGTGTGATAGTAGAAGAAGAGTTCAGGAGATTTAATTTCATTCATTAGCACTCATACTTTAAAACTAAAATTACCCAGTAGTAATTCTTCATGCTCAGAAGTAGATATAAGACTTCTTATGACCTCTGGTTTCTTAGTTTTAGGGGCACATCATTAGATTAAAAGGAGGGGGTAGGCAGTGGGAGTAAGGGATGGACTTTTTTCTGTTGTATCTTTGGAGTGATTTTTAATAAGCATGCTACCTGTAGAAGATGTATGTATGCAAGTAAGAATTTTAAACAAACTTTTTTGTTTCTCCTTTAAATAGGTATGCTCAAAACCGATCCAGATGAAAGGTTATCTATTCAGAACATCAGGAAACATGAGTGAGTATAACTAAGGCCAAACAAAAGATATTGTTTGTTTGTCCTTAACGGCCTCTGAAAAGGTAGGGTCGGTAGGTCAGCTTTTTTGTTGTTGTAATAAATGTACATGAAACTCACCTTAAAGAATTGAAAAATAGAACAAGAAATAAAACTTAACTTAGGAGAACAAAATACTGCTGATTCTTATGAGGTCTTCTACATTGGAAAATTCAGTTCATCTCAATTCATATCATATTTAAGACTTTCTCGGTGAATTTTTATATCTTTTTGCATGAAAAATCCTCAAATAAGAGTTGGAAAAAATTAAAAGAAAAACTTTATAAAGCACACGGTCTGGTCAAATTTTGACGGTCGGTTGGGCGAGGACAAACAATTTTTTTTTTTTGGCCTAAGGGGAATCTATTGAAAATCCTGCATTTTACTGGTTAAACTTTTACCGGTAAATAGTGTCTAAAGAAGGATAAAGGTCAGTTTCTATTGTGCGCTGTTTACCGGCAAAACTTTACTGGTGAAAGGTTATATACTGAGGTTGAGCGCGGAGCATTGTAATTTGCCTTTCTAACATCATGGTGGGACCTCTGATAGTAGGGTTGATGTCAATTTTGATATTCAACGTCCAAAGTTGTTTTGAAATACATCGTTTTTATGCTCTACATCTTGCACTTAGTTCCGATGCTCCTTAGTCCAACATTTGCCGTGTAAAAAGTACGTATTTCACATAATTTTTGTATTTTCTCTCACTTTCTGCCCAAATTTGGCAACATTTTTGCATCCAGTTAAAAAAATTATACCAACCAATGAGGCTAAACAGATGCACAATTGTGAAGTAAATAAAATATTTCAAAATTTGCCTTTCACCAGATGGGTTCTTCAAAAGCATCCTGTAATCGGCGAACCAGTACACCTCCCACCATTCCCTGACAGCAACGACGAGCTGCGTAGCATGACCGTCGTACCGTATCTAGATGATTTATATAATCCCGTAGAGTCGGAAGACGAGAGGAGTTACGAGGACCGAAGTTATGAAGACAGAAGCTGTGAGGACCAAGTTGGAGGAGAGCAACAGTCACAAGGTAGGTCTTGTATACTCTATAGACCCTTTCAAAAAACGACTTTCCGAGAATTTCCGAAGCTGATTGTAAACTTTCCGGCAATTGCCGACAAAAAAAGTGACTCTTCAATACAATAACCAGAATGTTAAGTTCGCGTTCTCATTAACTGGTTGTGTACGAATTAGAACTTGTAATTAGCGTTAGCACTAAAGTGTCACTTTCAGTGTGATCGCTCTATTGTGATTTGAAATCTTAAGCTTAATCAGCCAATTTCAAATGGAAATTTCACTCTTTATGTCGGTGAGCTTACCCATCAGCCAAGAGTTGTTCAGAATTAGTGTATATAATAATGTTATGGTCTGGTTTCACTTTTATTGCACTGATATGCGAGAGAATTTTCAGAAAATTTTATTGACAAAATTTTGCATACTCAGGGCTTCATTTTTTGAAAAATGCTGAAGAGCTATAAATTACTCTCCTGAAAGGTTCAAGGAGAGATGTCAGGAGAGTGATTTGAGGTAACACCATTAGATATTAGCTGGTTTAAGCAGTTTGAGGTGAGCTAAATATTGCTCTCCTCAGAGACGTTTAGGCGAGCTTAGGAGAGCAATCACTCTAGCTCGCCTTAAAAATGAAGGCCTGATACTAATGAGCTTGTTCCTGATTGGTTGAAAAATGGTCATGTGATCAATGTTCCGGAGATTTCCAAATGGATTTTGAAAACACATGAATAAACATTGAACATCAGTTCCATTTCAATATTCAGCAAGATTTGTTACGTTATAATGCAGAGGTTGATTTAAGCCCTTCCCATCATACAATTCAAACTGTCTCTTCCACAGCTTACAAACAGCTTACTGAGTGAACCAACTGCATAGACTTATATGTAAAACTACTGATGGAAAACTTGCTATAGAAAATTTATTAGTTTGTCCAACTGTGAATGGAAAGGACATTCAGAAAGAGGATAGCTTGATATCAATGCAAACAAACCTGAGTTGGACAGAGATTTTCATTTCCAAAATACAGTTTGAAATAGAGTAAATTCAAACTGTTTACCATACAAATGAATGCAATGGTGGAGTGACCTTGGTTAACATTCCATGGGGTCTACTGGTATGTTGCTGTGTGTTATGGGAAGGGCTTAAATCACCCTCTGGTTATAATGGTAAGAAAAATACGCACTAATTTACTTCCCTGTATGGTCATATTGGTTTATGTGCGTTAATCGGCCGTTTGTTGCATACTTCAAGATTTACAGAGTATAGGTGGGTATCATACAAATACAACATGGTATTATAGATGGAAGTATTGAAAATAACTGATCCTGAGGTGTTGGATTCGTGTGACTACTTCATACGGATCAAACACCGAGGGATCAGAAATTTTCAATACTGCCCGAAATAATCCCTATTGTATTTGATTTACTATACCCCATAAATATTTCACCAAGTAAGATGTCAACACAACAACAACATAAACGTTATAAAACGTCCGTCGATCACCTGCCACAATGAATTTTAAATTTATGAGTGACATGGTTATTGGGGTGCGATAGTAGGGGTGCGGTAGTTTTTCAATTTTTTTCCCCGCGTGAGTATTACGCACACCCGATGCGCACTTGAGGGAAGTAGGCTAAATGCTGTCACGAGCATCAGGTAAAACTGACCAATTATATTTCATGGTTGCCTAATGAATATTTATGAGGTATAGTAATATAATGTGTCATTCAAAGTGGATCTGGAGGGTCACTCTTTAGGTTACAAATGTCATGAAATGTTACATGTGAGTTTCTTGTACTTTAACATGGAATCAAGTTTCTTCAATGGTTGAACAATCATAAGAAAAGTAAAATGATCGTATTGATCCAAAATATTCTTTATACCAAACATTTGCAAGGAAATAAAACCAGGGCTTCAACTGGCCCTATATTTCCTATATTTTTCAGCTTTCCCTATATTTCCCTATA
>JXSR01S041035.1:51093-63013 GCA_000969725.1 Ophiothrix spiculata | reverse complement strand
ATTTAGAGTTGGGTAAATATTTCATGAGAGATCGTCGTCCTTTGGAGGGGACGTAAAGCCGTCGGTCCCATGTACAGAAGAGTCATACCTGTACAGTGTACATGCAATTGCAGCCAGTATCGTAAAGAGTAGGGTATTCTACCCATGACTGTTCCCAACCCGTTTCGGACAATTTCTGGACTTCAAAATCCGCCTGTGCGTTAATACTCACTCAGTGAGGTCTGCACAATAATTGGAAGAAGAAATGGAGGGGTTGGTTCATATTGTAACGGGCCGAACGTAACCCACCCACTTACTCTACTGTAATAATCACGAAGCATAGCAGGCACCAGCGCTTAATAAATTCCAAAATTTTTCATACGACCTAACCAGGACTTGAACCGGGGACCTCCCGCAACAAAAGCGAGCTCGCAGCGCATAGACCAAAACAGGACTTCCCCGTCAGGTCTATACATTATACACTGAACAAACCTATATATTTGTGACACACTCAATCCAATGGGGGTTAAGAAACCCTAGGGACCACCACTGCCACCAAATTTTAACAGGCCTAACTTAACCCACCCACTTAAGCTTACTCTACTGATTATAATCACGAAGCATACCAACGCTTAATAAATTCCAAAATTATTCATACGAACTAGCCGAGACTCGAACCCGGGACCTCTCGCATCCAAAGCGAGCTCGCAGCACATAGACCAAAAGAGGACTTCCCCATCAGGTCTATACACTAAACGAACCTATACATTCATGACAATACACTACGCTACTCCTAGTCCTGGCACCATGACTTGACTTAGTGTCAAGTCATGGAAAATACTATGTAGTAAAACTGCCATTTAAGCATGTGTATACAGAGCATCTTGAGGCTAAGTCCACACTGCAAATTCAGCCAAAATATTGAAGTTGCTTACAAATTTTATGATTAATATGCTTCTTGAGAGTCTTGTGCATCTCATGATAGGTAATTTGTTAACATTTAGAATCAAAATGTGTGATTTAGGGGCCAAAACTTACCTTGTATGCTGTAACATTGGGTTTCCGAATTTGACAACCTCAACTTTGTTTATCTCCAGATTTTGGGTAATAAATTTCATCTTTGGATTTAAATTAGTTTTGTAATAATTCTACACTATTTAAAGATGTTGTCTGTGTTGAGAGAAATTTATTTGGGTTTTTAATTTCTGAATTATTTCATGTCAAAACTTAGAAAGCTTAAACGGCAATGTAACTCCACATATTCCTTGTAACTCTGGACACTTGGTCCTGAGTTACAATTATTGGAACTACGCTACTCCTGACCTGCCACATACCTGTTTGACTGTGAGTGCATCATTCTCATCCTCTTCTTTTGTTGTTGTAAATCCTCTAAGATTTTCTGCCTGTTCTGCTGCTCTGAAATTTACAAATAATACAAAGATTTTATCTATATGTATGGGTAGTATAAATTTATGCATTGCATGTATTTTCTGTTAACTTGCTTTCGTCTAGTACTGGCTTGACTTGGCCTTTTGAAAAATGATCATGAAGTGTAGTAACCCGGTACCGTATTAACAAAACTTTAAGCATGATGAATCATAAATTGATAAAGGCATAAGCCATGATCCCCTTGGATATGAAAACTTGTGAAAACTTATTGAATCAAAGAAAGACCCTCACAGGATCAAAACAAACAAAATCATATATACTTCTTCTTAAAGGACAATTTTCAGCCAAATTCATTCCTTTATGGGTTCCTGTCAGCAGTGTTTCTATTTTCCTAAAGTTCGAGATTCAAAATGTACAAAGCTACTGATATAAAAGTGAATATTATTCTTTTAGGAAGATTAAATACTTAACCAAGCCCGTAGCCAGGGGAGGTGCAGTGGGGGCGTCGAACCCCCCCCCCCAAAAAAAAAAAATTAAATTTGGCAATGTACAAAAAAGGTCCACCAAAAGCACTAAAATACGTAAATTGGCCATGTGTTTTAACCTCGCCGAATTTGCGTTACACACCATATTTTGTATTTTTTCAGTAAATCGTCTACAGTAACTATACCATACATCTGACACCATTGTTTACTTCATTTTCAGATTCCTTGTTCAATTTCCTTTCAGAAAATGTATACTTTTACTATCATAGGAGGTTTAGTTATAAAGATATGCCTAAAAGAAGGTAAATTCATGTCACGCGATGTAAAATATGACAATTAATACAGTCAGGTACATGCTAAAACACATCAATAATCCAACTATAACACTACTTACACTAACTTGCCAGTTTGAACATATAGTTTGATATTATTTAATGAGTAGTTCATGTAGTAAGCTTTCTTTTGACACCAAAATCACAGAAATATAATAAAGTTAAGTGATTTTATGCACTTTTTTCAAAATTGAGATGCAAAAACTGGAGTATTCCATTGACTTTGTATTTGGTGAGCCGCTTCCTGATGAGCCGCTTCCTGTGCCACCCTTGGGTTTTTCAATTCAAACTGTCATAATTTTCTTTCTGTTCAACCTAACTTAACCAAACTTCACAAAAGTATTAAATAATGTTTCAACTTTAAAATGACACCAAAATCATTGCAATACCTTGGATATTTTTGAAGATATGACAAAAAAACAAACATAACATACCAAAAAATGTAACAAAACCACCCTTTTTGATGTTGAGGTCAAAATGCATGGCCAATTATGTAGGTCGCGTTTAATAAAATACTGCTCAAAATGATTGCAAAAATGCTAAAAACCTTTTTTTTCTTCTTTTTTTTTTGCTTGTCACTTTGTCAAAACCATTAAAATTAGTTTAGGGTCGACCAAAACGAAAATTTTTCCTCCAAAAGGTCCACTTTTTGAAAATCCGCACCCCCCTTGAAAAAATCCTGGCTACGGGCCTCTACTTAACAACATGATCTCTTCACTAAAATAATATGTATATTTGATCAATGGTTAGTAACAAAAGATTAAATTTCAAGAATTCAGAGATTTACTTCTAGAAACACTATCACTGAATTTCTCATTCTCCAGAAAATGAGAAATTAAAAGCACAGATAATTGTCTGTTTTTGCTATAAATGTTCAAGTTCAACAAGGATGGTAGTAGTACTACTACTAGTAGTTGGAAGTACTTTCTAAAAATGTAAAAAAATCAGTAGGTGTTGAGGCAAGTTGACCTTCACTTTGATGATCGTTGCCAGTGTTCCCGCTAAGGATTTTGACTTTGCGCCAGAACCAGAGCACTCTTTATAATAGACTTGCCTCAAGTCCTTAGGTAGTAAAATCTCTGGGATATATGTCTTATTATACTCTTTATTCTGTAAACAGGCATACATCTTAAATTGCAAATAAAATTTTGCCCAAACAAAACAAACTAAAACAAAAATAAATAGTCATGGTTCTGCACCGTAAAAGCTAATATTCACTTTATAATTATGAATTTCCCAAGCAAAGTAACTTGGAACCTAAGCTTTATATGATAAATGTCACTGGTAATATCCTTTAGAGAATATAGGCCTATGCCACAGTAAACCTACCACAATTTTTCATCTTTACAATTGTCCTTAAATGCATGGTGCTTGACACTTCAAAACCCACCAGAAAATAGCTCCTTATCACTTCCAATTAAATGGAAAAATCTAAAAATATCACAGTTTTGAACATGTGCAAGGATATAGTTACCGTCCACTGGGTGGAAACACAGATTTTGTGTGATTATGAACATATGGCCCTAGGAAGCAAAATATCTCAGTGTGGGTCTCTAGTGGAAAATCCATTAGTATGGGCAGTTTCATATTGGCCTATGTTGTTCACACTTGAACTTAATCATGAAAGGGGGGAGGGGCTGCCCAATCCAGCCTTGGACAAGGCTATCTTTATAATTGCCCAAATTCGGTTTCATTTTTGATCGGCGCACATACAATACAAAAAGTACAATAACATTTACAAAATACGCGTCTTTGTTGAACAAATACTTACCTTGTCCAGACATTGTGTGTTTGGCCTCTCAGCTGCAAGCTTTTTATAGAATTCAGTTTGTGACAGACTAGTGAAATTTAAGTCAAAGGCAATCAATATTATTCACTGAGTCAGTGAATGCTGACTGTGCAGTGAATGTCAATAAACTGGTGATCAGATGGTGTTTTACAGCCTAGCTTGCAAAACCATGACCCACAGGCAGTTCAACAAAACGAAGGACCTAAACAGGATTCATTAAAATTCATTAAATATATTTTTCTCTGTCATCAAATAAACATAGTACACACGAAAAAAAATTCTGTCAGCTGTAAATCCCTGCTTCTCCTTGTTGTTGTTGTTGTCGATTGAAGCTGGTTTCCCTCAACTTCGCACTGCAAAGCTATTATGTTCACTATAAAAAATCTACAGTAAAGCTGCGAATCATTAATTAAGTGGCGTGTATTCTAAGAGGCTGACATTTTTAATTTTCTTTCCGTTTTGCGCGCGTTTTGTATACCAAAGTAATGTCAGCCTTTAAAATGTACTACTTGGCAGAGTAAAATCTGTAAAATGGCCGAGATTGGGGACGAGATACTGAATAACGGAGGGGTAGAAAACCTGGAAAATGGCGAAGAAACAGAACTACCGAACCCAGACCCACTTGCTTCCAGCACAGACGGAGAGGAAGAACTTATTGCAGTAAGATTTGTGTTTTCGTAATTGCTTTTTTGAAGTTGTACGATTATGATGATTGATTGATTAAAAATCATAAAATAACACAATTGAATTTTGAAATTCGAGAAGAAAGTGTTGAACCCCCATACCTGTCTAGTCTCCCGATTCTACATATCACTGTCTGCCAAAATGGAGTGATCAAACTGCTGAGGAAGCTCAAACCAACAACTGCATCTGGGCCAGATGGAATCTCAGCACGTCTGCTCAAAGAAACCGCAGAAAAGAGGAAATCTCGCCCGCAGTCACTTTGCTCTTCCAAGCAACCATCAGCCAAGGCAAAGTACCCTCTAAGTGGAAAATAGCCCACATTGTGCCGATCTTCAAAAAGGGCAGTAGGTCTGATGCAGCCAACTATAGACCAATATCACTCACATCTGTATTGGGGAAATTGTGCGAGCACATCATACATTATGCGGTGATAAGACATCTCACGGAGCATAAAGTCCTAACTGACGCTCAGCACGGTTTCAGACAACGAAGGTCATGCGACACTCAGTTGATACTTACAATAGAAGATCTGGCTAGAGGACTTGACAACAAATCCCAAGTTGACCTTGTTCTTCTGGATTACGCAAAGGCGTTCGACAAGGTCTCTCATCGCCATCTTCTTCAGAAAGTTGCATATTATGGTATCCATGGGCGTACTTTAGACTGGATCAGAGACTTCCTCCATGACAGAAGCCAACTTGTTCTTGTAGATGGACAGAGAAGTGCTGAATCAGCTGTGACGTCAGGAGTTCCCCAGGGAAGTGTCCTCGGACCCCTCTTATTCCTTATCTTTATTAACGACCTTCCAGCCAGCGTCTCACCTTTGTCTACAACCCGCTTGTTTGCAGATGACAGCGTCATCTACCGTACCATCAACACAGCTGAAGATGCGACAGATCTCCAAAATGATCTTGATGCTCTCCAAGCTTGGGAAACAAGATGGCTCATGGAATTTAATGCCAAAAAGTGTCAGGTTCTGCAGATCACAAACAAACGCAAGCCAGTTCCTTCGTCATAATCATAATTTAATCATAATTTTTATTTCTTCCACATATATGCAAAATTACAGTAACAATATATATCAAAAATAGTACATAACATTGTAAACTGAAAAAATAACATTGTGGAGGAGGACTGGGAAATAAGCATATAAAGCCTGTCGAGTCCCAGACTCCAAGTATCTTTAAATTAATTACACATAAATAATCAAATATAATGAATGCATACTCAATCCATGGTCACAGTCTTGAAGTTGTTGACTCCGCCAAATACCTTGGAGTCCACATCGATTCACGTCTAAACTTCAACACCCACATTGACTCTATCACCAAGAAAGCCAATTCCACCAAGGCCTTCCTTTCACGGAATCTTCAAGGCTGCAGCCGGAAAGTGAAAGAGACTGCTTACACCACCTTTGCGAGACCCATCCTGGAATATGCCTGTACTTCTTGGGGACCACACACGCAGCGAAACATCAAAAAAATAGAGCAGGTGCAAAGAAGAGCGGCCCGCTTTGTGACAGGTGACTATAGCAGAGAGGGTAGTGTTACCACCATGCTCCAAAACCTCCAGTTGGACTCACTTCAAGATCGTCGACGCAACAGTCGCCTCACTATGCTATACAAGATCTGTAATGACTTGGTTGATATTCCCTGGACTCACTATCTCATTCACCAGCCTACATCAACTAGAGGACACTCTTCCAGATTCACCATACCTCACACCAAGACTGCAGTGTACACCAACTCCTTCTTCCCTCGCACAATCAGGGATTGGAACAGCCTTGCTACAGACCCAGCGGAGTAGTACATCACACTGGACGCCTTCAAGCATGCGCTGTTAGGTCGTCTGCTGTAGTCTTCATCACTCAAGATTTTTTACTTGCACCATTGTAGATACTTTGCACATGAACATTTTTCTCTGTCTTCGACGGACATGTATGCGTACTAGTGCGTCTTTTCCTCATACCTATGAGTCTGCACTGTATAGGAAGAAAGAAAGAAAGAAAGGTAGTCCTCCGGATCGGGTAGCCATTTCTCCAGCTTTGAAAACAAATATCTCATGCTTTAACCCCTTACATGTATCTCCCACTTCGTCTTCGCCTTGGCTTCGGGGAAGTTTGGCTTTGTGGCTTTAATTTTGACTCTGAGAAAAATGTACCGCGTCCTTCTAGCATGGAGGTATTATATAAATTACTCCATGGTACCAAGTACCAAGTTTGGTTTCCTTGGCGAAAGCCTAAACAAGGTGATTTTTTTTTAACTGAAGCAGAGTAGTCCAAAACAGCAGCCATTACAGTTTGATCAGGTTTGCAAAACCTAGGGCCTGGCTAAAGGTGCATTTCATGATTCTGGCATGGTGGGACTAAAATCTCACCTCTTACGACCAGGTTTTTGCTCAGGATGGGACTCGCATACAATACTGCTCGCATATAGGCCTACTAGGCGGTTCAGGCAAAAATTGAATTATGTCTACATTGTATATGAGTTTATTTTAATGGATTTGGAAAGAACAAGTGACAAGCTTTCCAAAACCGTTTGAATTTTCAAAATCTGCAAATCCGTTCCAGAGTTACGCACATTTTTGTGATTTAAAAAAAAAATGACTCAATTTTTGATGCAATGTTTCATGATCAGTATTTCTTAACAATTTGCTTTATTGACTGACCCATGGCACCATAAACATACTGGATGTACAGTGTACATACAATGGTATCTACACAAACATCAAGAGTTTTCAATTGTTCTGACAGGAGTTCAATCTTTTGTAACTTTATATACCATTTTTTTTTTCCCGTGAATAAAGGGGGTACTCACCAAAAGTTTTAAAAAAAGGGGGTTGGAAAAGTAGAAATCCTAGAAAATTGTTTTTTTTTACCATCATTTATTTTATTTTATGCCTGGCTGAAGTCTTGATTGTTTACAAGGGGAGGCGTGTTGATATGATGCATGAACAAGAACACAAGTATTAGTAAAAAGGCAAGATTTTGCAAGACTCCAGTCTGATTTCTCAAATTTATAAATTATGTAATTTTGTACACAGTTGAAAAGTTAAAAGTTATTATAAATTTGTGGATTATTCTTTTCTCATCACAGACCATATTAGCTGCATCACCGGGCGGTACCCGAGGGAGCAACTCCGGTTCCACTACAGCACTCATGGGATGACACCGACACAAAGGATGATAGGATCTCTCATCTCATATAATCTCATGTTATCTGTTCTCTTACAGACCATATTAGCTGCATCACCAGGCGGTACAAGAGGTAGCAACTCTGGCTCCACTACAGCACTCATGGGGTCATTGAAGTTGGAAGATGATGACACCGACACCAAGGATCTCTCATCTCATGTCATCTCATGTTATCTGTTCTCTTACAGACCATATTAGCTGCTTCACCAGGGGGTACCAGAGGAAACAACTCTGGCTCCACTACAGCACTCATGGGGTCATTGAAGTTGGAAGATGATGACACCGACACAAAGGATCTCTCATCTCATGTCATCTCATGTTATCTGTTCTCTTACAGACCATATTAGCTGCATCACCAGGCGGTACAAGAGGTATCAACTCTGGCTCCACTACAGCACTGAATGGGGTCATTGAAGTTGGAAGATGATGACACCGATACCAAGGATCTCTCATCTCATTGTTATCTTTTTTCTTACAGACCATATTAGCTGCATCACCGGACAGTACTAGAGGTAGCAACTCCGGCTCCACTACAGCACTCATGGGGTCGTTGAAGTTGGAAGACGATGACACCTACACCAAGGATCTCTCATCTCATGTAATCTCATGTTATCTTTTCTCTTTACATACCATATTAGCTGTATCACTGGGCGGTACTAGAGGGAGCAACTCCGGCTCCACTACAGCACTCATGGGATGACACCGACACAAAGGATCTCTCATCTCATGTCATCTCATGTCATCTTTTCTCTTACAGACCATATTAGCTGCG
The DNA here is from genome assembly GCA_000969725.1 of Ophiothrix spiculata. Taxonomy (NCBI): domain Eukaryota; kingdom Metazoa; phylum Echinodermata; class Ophiuroidea; order Amphilepidida; family Ophiotrichidae; genus Ophiothrix; species Ophiothrix spiculata. The sequence goes on along the minus strand of JXSR01S041035.1, from coordinate 54,390 downwards.
TCACCGGGCGGTACCAGAGGAAGCAACTCCGGCTCCACTACAGCACTCATGGGGTCGTTGAAATTAGAAGATGATGACAGTGACACCAAGGATCTCTTTATCACGGTGGATGACCCACAGAAACATACATTCAAAGTTGACAGCTATGTGACTTATAGGGTATTTACTAGGGTAAGTTAGTGAGATAATATTTTGCACTTAAAGGGGCATTGGACAAGTTCAGCATTATCCCCAAACTTTTACCCAAACATGTTGAGATTTTTGCATCATTTGAAGTATTAGCGGTAATAATGACAACATGCAAAGTTTTATTTTCAAATTCACACCCTATATATATCAAAATATTTAGATATTCCCTTATTTTTAATTATCGCTGTTGACAACAATAAATACTGCCCTCTATAGTTGAATTTCTAGAAATGGCCTTTTCAGGAGATCTAATGAAAATTCCAAATTTTAATTTTTCTGCAATCTATGATGTGAAAGGAATGTTTTTCAAACAAATCTTTGGCTCTTTCTCATTATGTAGCATCGATAAATATGTTTAGGGAATAGCCTCATACAGGAAATCAACAAATAGAATAAAATTCAAATTTTCAACTTTTTTGAAGGTTTTGATTAAAATTTTACCGATATCTGGTAATTGAATGTTATTTTCTAGCATTAGGAAGTGTAAATCATCCACTAACAAAATTTAATTTTTTTTGTCCAATGCCCCTCTAAGCTTTTCAGTTTCTATTGCCAGCTTGTATTAGGAAATATGTGGCCTCCTCCCTGTTCATGGTCTCAATTGTTTCATTTTTTGGGATCTCCATCACCTCCGGTATTTCTCTAGATTTCTGGTCATGTTCCTTTCCAATGATATTTGGGTTATCCCAATCTATAAGCTGGTTGGCTAGCGTAACGTGATCTGATATCGCCGATTTGGTTTGTTCTTTTTTCACATCTATGTTCTTTGTCACATCAATGATTCACTTTTGGGAAGAAGTTCGATCAAGAAAATCGATCAGCCGAAAATTCCTGGGAAAGTGGATCAGCTAACCAGATCTGACAAAGTCCTCCGACGACTAGGACGAAATATTGTTAGTTTATTTTCCATATAATTCACTAGTTTTACCAAACTAAATATGTTTTCATTGATATTCTATAAACCTAATGAATCTATTCAACAATCTTCCTGCTATTATCCAGGATAGCAGGATAAATCTTTAAATCTTGTCACTGAACCTTTTTCATTTGATGACTATTTTGTAGACAACAAGAGGGAATTATGACAACTCTGAATACAGTGTAAGAAGGCGCTATCAAGATTTCCTCTGGCTTCGGCAGAAACTTGCTGACTCTCAACCAACTCACCTTAAAGTATCCTCAATTATGTGAGTTGAGGGTATACACATTTTCCAAAGATTATAGATTACGAAGGGATTCCCAACATACCATTTATTGAACTGATCCTATCTCCCTCATTAGGTAGGGGTTTTCAATTTGTTTAAACAGTCGTGATGAGGCTTACGAATGGGTATTTTAAGCTTGTATGGTTGGGCGCAGAGCAACAGCGTGGTAATTTAGATAATTGAAATTAGCGCGTTAGTGTACCAGTTGGGTAAGTTACATGTATGTTTTGTTTAGGACAGATTTCAGCGGCTGATTTCAACATTTTCCGATAAGACTAAATCTTTGCACCTTTTTCATAAACAAGCTAACCTGTCTGGAGTAAAAGAAAACTGACCTCTTTCATGATTTAGTTGATCGGAACATATCTAACTTAGTTATTGCATTTTAGGGTAACATAACAAATATTTTGCCATAGATAACTTAAGCTTGGCACTTGTTTACCAAAAGTATTTTGTTTCTTTCAAATTCAATTTGAAGGGAAATTTAGACAGTCAAATTAATCGTGTGAAATGGATTATCAAGATGTAGATGGAGTCTTGGCTGGGGAAACAATTAATCTCTTTGTTATTATTGCATGGGAGCCCCTCCACCTTTAGAGTGTTTGCTTTCTCACATCTTAATCATGTGAAACAGATTATCGAGATGTAGATCGAGTCTTGGGAAACAATATAAATCTCTTTGTTATTATTGCATGGAAGCCCCACCTCCTTTTGGGTCTTTGCTTTCTCACATCTTTAAATAATAATATTCTGTTTTTCCTTTTTCAGCCTTTACCAGAAAAACACAGCATGCGAATGGACAGGTTCAGTTCCGAATTTCTCCAAGTTAGGCAGAGGGCGCTCAACCAATTTTTAGACCGCATTTCAGAGCATCCAGTGTTGTCCTTCAATGAATCATTCAAAGTGTTTCTAACGGCAAAGGCATGGGTAATTTTATGATGTTTTGTATCACTCTGCGGTGTTGCTTGCTATTTTTGTTACGATCATGCTATAGCTGTGTACATGGTTTATTTTAAATCAAGACTGCATTTTTGTAAGCACATGCATCTAGATTTGGGTTCCTATAAAACTGTTTTTAAAATGACCCAAGTTTATGACCCCATATACTGCATGGTTGATTTTGTAATTGTAAAAGTTTTTTGTCACTCTGCGGTGTTGCTTGCTAATTTGTTATGATCATGCTATAGCTGTATATGGTTACTAATCGAGCGACAAAACATGACCATTTCTGTAATGATAAATATATGTACTAGGCCACGGGGTTCCCAAATTAGCCGCAATAAATACTTATTTATAACAATCGGCGGAAAGCCTGGAAAATCTCAATAGCGCATATGCATTAAATTTAAGGATCGCCTCCATGGTGAGAATGACAAGAGTTTTTGGTTCAAATTTTAGATGGCTGAATTTTATGTTTTGCATCACTGCGTATTGCTTGGTTTTTGTTATGATCATGCCAGAGCTACATATGAGTGGACCACAGAAAGTTTAGCCCTGCTTTCTCACCATACAAAAATGGTCTTTAAATTTGTGGACTGATTCAAGACTCACGCAAAGGCATTTGAGTCCAGTTAGATTATCATAAAATGTAGAATATTTTGCATAGACTGAATTTATGAGAGTCCATAGATTCCCACAACTCTTTCAGTGAGAATCCAACTGGACCTGTATAACCATCCACAACATTCCTCTGCAAAAGCATCTGCAGGCCGTTGCCTAGCAAGTGTTGGATTGTTCCTGAGTTGACGACTCTGAAAAAAAACCCAAGAACTTTGTCTCAGGTTCCTTAAGCCCAAAACCCCAAGCGCTACACTTTTTTTTTCCAGTAAAATAGGCTTTGCGATAAGCAGAAATCTTTTTTAGGACATTTTTAGGTCACTGTTTGGGGGGGGGGGGTGGCCTC
>JXSR01S041035.1:36150-49723 GCA_000969725.1 Ophiothrix spiculata | reverse complement strand
TAATAATTATAGTTGCCCGGGACAAACATTGCTTTTTGTAAGCTATGTTATTGAGTGTCAGTGTCTGTCACTTTTATCGCATAAAGGTAATTTCAGAGTAGCTGTAGCAGTTGCAATTGATAGCTATGTTATATAGATGACCATTTATCCTTAAGGGGGCACTATACTAAATAATTAGCACTCGCAATCCGGCATTTCTAAAATCGGCAAAATTGACTGCCCTTCCAAAAACAGGAGTTGAAAACGTATAGAAGGGCAATATGTTTGGTCAATATTTTGTTCTAATTATAAAGTTAGGTTTATTAAAAGATGATCTGATGCCATTTTTGATCTCCAGATTAATTTGATAAAATTTAAAGGGTTTTCCTTAATTTGCGCTTGATTCTGGAAATACAAAATTTGGCTGTCGGTGATAGGGGGCGTTATACTTTAGCGTCCACTTTCTTGAAAATTTTGCCTTGAAGGTGTACTTTTATCATCATTTTGTGTTAGAAGAGATCATAATCATCTGAGAAAAGGCAGTGTTGAAGCAACCAGTTGCTTTATTATTGAGTGCTCGGGTGTTTTTAGGAAGCCATTTTGTACAGGAAGTCAATGGGAAGCTCTATTGTGGTGTGACGCCTTAATAGTGTGTATTATTTCTATAATCTCATTGATCAAACATATTTTTAGGCAAACCCTGTATTCATGGTTTTCAGAAATATAAATATATACCAAGCACTGAATATATCTTATATTCTGTGACTCTTACACAAACTCAATGCTGCTAGTTATTCAATTATGTGTTTATGCATTGTTTTAGCTTGTGTAAGAGTGTATCAATTGGGTATGTAATGCAGCGTTTATGCAGTAGTCTCTAGGCGAGTGTGCACGCTCAGGTCAATACGGTACCCACATTCCGAACAAGTGCAGAACGTAGATGTAACTTGGGTTTTCAATGCTTTATTTACAAGACTATTTTATAAAAATTGTTGTTTTTGATGGTAGGTTTACCGACGATATTACAAATATCATCAAAGGATAAACTTGTGTGTTCTTACAAAATAAGGAAATATTTAAGGTCAGGTACCATATTCCAATTGGCCTGACAGCCTCATGGAATATGGCACCAGATAGACCCTAGATTATTGCTCGTATTCCATGAACAAGCAGGGGGTAACTAATAGTATTTGCAATTTTGAGCTGTTGTGTTGTTACACGACACATTTTGAAAGATTTGAGGTATATTAAATTTCATGTTTTTTAACCCAAATTTGGAACTGATTTATCTATGCAGGAATTAGCAGCTCACCGGAAACAAGGCTCTGGAATAATGAGCCGTGTAGGATCATCGCTGAAGACGACATCATCAACATATCTGTTGAAAAATAGGGACCCAGAATTTACTATTATGCAGGAATACATCCAGACATTTGGGGATAAATTGGGATCAATCGATAGAATATCTGGCAGGATTCTGACTGAAGAAAAAGGTAAGTAATTACCGCCCTACCATGTGAAAGAAAACAAGTAACTTTAAAAAACTGTGTTATTAGTGGGAAATTGCTAAAAGGTAACCATATCCTATTAATTAACTCATTAAAACAAATATCTTCAACTCAACACAACCCCGATTAAGCTTTTTAGAATCATGTAAATATATAGTTAGCTTAAAACCCATTTTGGTCAATCTCTAAACAATTATTATGTCAGCAATTGACCTCCCACCATAGCACCAATCAGGGCATCTATTTGGGGAATATAACCCAGTAAGCATCTTTGCAATTGGTTTTTGTCTTGCCTGAAAATTTTTCAGGAAGAGACATACCATTCCTTAAAACTGTCCGCCGTCCGCATTTCTTGTCCGGAGCAAATCTCGGAAACCCTATGCCCTTTATTGATGATAGTTGGTGATTGGTTAGGGTTGGAGCTGAACTGGTGCTGCGTACAATTTGAACGCAAAATATGCATATCAAGTACCTATTTTGCATACTGTATGCATAATTTGTTATTTTAAGTATATCTCCTAAACCGTAAGGGCTATGGTAATGAAACTTGGTGACATGAAGGGGTTCGGGATAAGCACACGTGACGCGCCTTTTCGAAAGGTCTTCCAAGGTCATTTTGAGGTCAAGGTCATAACTCATGAACCCTTGACCCCACGTGGATTAAACTTAGAACATAGAAAGTGCTTGACCCAAGGGCAAGGTCAAAAGGTCATCTGAGGTCAAATTTCCAAAATGGTCAAAAAGTTGCCTTGAGATGCATTCAAGGTCAAAAAAATTATCCCAAGGTCATCCAAGGTCATGTTAAGGTCATAGGCAGTCAAGGTCATAGCCAGAAATTCTGAACAAGTACCTAATTGCATAATTTATGCGTATCTCCAAAACCGTAGGGGCTATGGTAATGAAACTTGGTGACATGAAGGGGTGTGGTATTAGCACACGGGGGATGCAGTGGTCATAAAAGGTCATTTGAGGTCAAATTTCAAAATTGTTAAAAAAGTTGACCTGAGGTCATCCAAGGTCATTATGAGGTCAAAGTCATAACTCATAAACCCCTTACTCCACATGGATTAAATGTAGACCATAGAAAGTGCTTGACCCAAGGGCAAGGTCAAAAGGTCATCTTAAGGTGTCAAATTGTTCCATTATGCATGTATGATGGATGATAAAGTCAGCGATCAACAAAGTAGGTGATTAACAAAGTCAGTGAAGTAGGCGGTTGACAACACAGGCGAGACTACTGGTTCACGAACCATCTTGTTAAGAAATGCTAACAATTTCACCAAGTTCAATTTTTAATTCACTGAATCAAAATATACTGCAAAGATGCTTACTGGTCTAGATTCACTGAATAGGCTAAACGGCTGGGAGTAACTATTTTGGATTCAGGAAATCCATATGAAATTGTCTGTGGTAGTATGAAATCAGAGTGGCCACAAGCAACCAAATTAAATCTCCTATTAGGAGTGGGCTATAAATGGGTGATTTTTCAGTTTGCCTTGTCAACAGTTTTTTTGGATTGCACTTGACCTATCTCAACTTGAAATGACAAAATTTTTGGTTATAGGTCAAAGAAAAAAGTGTGCTGCGCCCTCTAGTGTCAGTGTGTTGTCATAGTAAAATTCTGTGTATTAGAGAAGAAAATGCTTTAAATCTAAAAAATCTTTTACATTTTGAAGCAATTTCAATGTCTTAATATGTGTAAATAAGTTATGAAATCCATGTTAAGAGTTTTCATGACAATTAGACATTTCGTCGTCGTAAAAATTGACGTTTTCCTTCAAAATTGTGTGAGGGCGCTTTTAATGACTATGCGCAAAAGAAATTGCTTTTGCTAACTTTAAGGTAACAGTTGCCAAGGGGGTATCAAGTTTGATCTGCTTACAAAATTTGAGCCTTCTATCTACTTTAGTTTGTCAGTTAGATTCGTTTAAATGCGTCAATAATAACCCTATGTAAAAGCATAGGGGTCAACGAACTTTTCCCAATACAAATGTATAGGAACATTAAAATAACGTTAAAATGGGTACTACGATCAAACTAATTATAGTACAAGGCTCAAATTTCTTGGGTAAATTAAACATCAGAGTATCTTAACATCTGCATACTTTAATTTATTCAAAGTTGTACAAATTGCGCATAATTGCAATAAGCGCCCTCGCTTGGAATTTTGACCAAAAACGTCAATTTTAAGGAATACAAAATGACTAGGGTTTACAAAAACTTCATATTTGTGTTCCTTGGACTCCACTTGATAACTATTGACCCATTAACAAATCAAAAAGATCAGGAATTGTGAATTAAATAACAATTTTTGTAAAAAACTAAAACTTTTTTCTTCGACCCAATTAAATTTTTTTCACCATTTCATGTTGAGATAGATCAGTTGCAATGCATAAAAACTGTTGACAGATAGAAATTCTGAAAAAAGCAATTTTGACTTACGTATAGCCCACACCTACTCCTGTTGACACAAAACCCTGCCAATTGAAAACCTCCTCCACCTGGTTGGTCCCTGCTTCAAAGGCTATGATCTCTTTTGGTTGCTGAGAGTATTTCACCAAACAAAACCCAGATTAATTTACACAGCTGTACCAGAAGAAGACAAATTATTAGGTTTATTAACAAATCCAGTTTTTGATGGTGACACTTGACAACAAGAGAAGATATTGTGTGTATCCCATCATGCATTGCTTCATTTGAGAATGTTTGTGTACGTGTGTAATTAATGATGAAATGAGCCTAAATCAGCCTATATCAAAATTAATTGTTGTAATCTTTCATTTTAGCCACGGTTCATCACTAATTACTCACATGACTTTTAAACAAAAGATCCCCTGGCCTAGGAAGCAATGCATGATAAGATACACACTTTGTCTTCTCATCTTAACAACTGGCACCCTACCGTATTATTGTTCCTAATAAACGCCCATGGGCGGCGACATTTCTTTAAGGGTGGGCGATTATAAAAGACCAATTTTCAACATCAACATTTGCACAAATTTGCTAAGTAAGCTTAACAATTACGGCAACTTACCGCTATATGGCCCCCGATAACCCGGAAGTACTGACAATTTTTCATCATTTCCGGGATCGCGACCTCATTGGTACCGTTTCCTGTTTCTAGCGATTGTTTGTTAAAGCTTAATGATACATGAAAAATAAAGCTACAAAATTGAATGTTTTTTAACACTTCTCTTTGAAATTCTTTGGGGTGGGCGTTTAAAAGAGAATGGGCGATTAATTGAAACAATACGGTATGTTTGGTCAATTTTGTTTTTCTTGTAGAATATTCTGGTGAATTAGACACTTACGGACCAGTGTTTAGGTTATGGGCCAATTCAGAAGATGATCTCAATGATGACTTATTAAGTATAGCTGAAGCAGTTGAAAAGTGTGGAAAAGCTACCAAAAATACAGTAAGTTATTTTATTGTATGATCATTATTTATGGCCATTTTCACGAAAAAGTGGACATAGAAAAATATTGAAAAAAGGATGTAACTATTCAATTAAAAATGCTACCACCATATATTTGGTATCAAAAGAAATCTTTTTTGAAGCTCTTTAAAATGAACCTAATTTTAAACCTAAAAATTAAAAATGTCTATGAAATTTCTTTAAAAAACTAATTTTGGGTCAAATTTCTTGATTTTCATAATGAAAAGTAGTAATTTTTATTTAATTTTTTCAACCCATTCTTGGTTATTTACTTGGGTGTAAATTTTCTGAATTCAGGCAAAAATGCTTGGATCTTCACTGTACAAAAGTATTGGGAAATTCACATTTTCAGGCAAATTCAGGCAAAATTACAGAAAGTATTAACCATCCCTGAGGGATGCATATCGTTAGACTCTGAAGAAACCTTCTTTCTAGCTCTAGATTCTTTTTAGAAACTAGCTGGGTAGCTAGTACGTGGAAGTGAGTAAGTCTGGACTTGATTCAGAAATATTCAAGTCAATTAAATTTAAAAATTGAATAATTAAACAAATTTAATTTTTTCAACCCATTCTTGGTTATTTACTTGGGTGTAAATTTTCTGAATTCAGGCAAAAAAGCTTGGATCTTCACTGTACAAAAGTATTGGGAAATTCACATTTTCAGGCAAATTCAGGCAAAATTACAGAAAATATTAACCATCCCTGAGGGATGCATATCGTTAGACTCTGAAGAAACCTTCTTTCTAGCTCTAGATTCTTTTTAGAAACTAGCTGGGTAGCTAGTACGTGGAAGTGAGTAAGTCTGGACTTGATTCAGAAATATTCAAGTCAATTAAATTTAAAAATTGAATAATTAAACAAAAGTTTAAATGGATTGTTTATTGACACCTCATGTCAATCGAGGTGTCAATTTTGTCCACGTTTCTGGCAGAATGTGTTGTGACTTGCGCTGAGCTAGATACTTGGATTTTCATTATGAAGAGTATTAACGGTGCGTTGACATTGCGCGTCATTGCCCTCGACGTAGGGTAACGTATTCGAAAAGCACAAAATCCTGGACGACAAGCAATGAGTAAAGATGAAAAATCAAAGTTTGTTGACCGATAGTAACGAGTCTCAGCGACACGACAGCAACAAGTGACGAGTGGTTGCTGAAAGAAATGCAGACTTACTGGTAAATTAAGAGTTTGGCTTGACTTTGGGTCACAACTTCTCGACGTAGAACAACTGTAAGCAACGTAGTGAGGCGGCAAATGCTGACCTTGGCTGACGTAAAGGAACGAATCATCCTGTATCATCGTGATACTAGAAGTTAGTGAAGGTTGTTTGATTAAAATCACGTTGATTAAAATCACCTATTTAAATCGCGATTTAAATCACTTGGATTTTTTTTAAAAATCACCGACTGGTTTTTTTTTCAATTGAATCATTTCAATTTCTCTTCAAGCACTTTTCGAAACAGTTTTGAAATAATTTTCAATTAATCTTCATTAGATGCAAGAACACAATTATAAACATTTTCCAAACCGAACAATTTTTAACAATAAACCCATCTTATGAAACATTAGCAATCTTTAAAAAGAGTTTTTGAGCTAATAATGATAACTGACTGGAATATGTTACAATCCCCCAAACCTTTATGCAAAGTACCTGCATTTTGTTGATAAATCCAAAAGTGTGTCATTTTATTGGGGCTCAGCAATAATTACAACACAGTAGCCATAGAGGATTTTTAAGATGCTGTAAAAGTTTGCAACTTGAAAATGAATGGTCAGATCAAGTGAAATTTTCAGCATACATTTATGTTGTACTCTTATTATTATTTAGCTAGAAAAGAGGCAAGGCTGTCATTCAAATAGGAATAAAGAATAATTGAATACGCTAGAATAAGAACATCCCAACTCCATAGCTGCCTTCTGTAAAATCATAATTATAAAATATAAATGCATACAAAGTTCTTCAAATGCTTTCACATCACTAAAATAGCATTTCCATGTCAATATCCTAATCATAGTGTCATATTTGACCTTGTAGTTTACTTTTTTAGACATTGTTAGATAATTGTTATAGTACATAATTGCTATATTAAACAGTCATAACAAGAACATCCCAACTCCATGAGCTCCTCTCTGCAACTATATGCTAGGAAAATTATCTAACAATGTCTAACAAAGTCAACTACAAGGTCAAATGTGAGGCTATGATTGGGATAAAGACATGAAAATGCTTTCTAGTGATTTGAAAGCATTTTCCGAGATTTATATGCATTTATATTTTACATAACTTAACAGAAGGCAGCCCATGGAGTTGGGATGTTCTTATTCTAGCGTATTCAATTGCACCATTTATTTATTTATTTTTTATTTATAACATTCGGCTGTAAGCCAGGCTAATCCTAATAGTGCAAATGCATTAAATTCAAGGGACGCCTCCGTGGTGTGAAAGACAGAATAATGGAAAGAATTTTCGATTAGGCACTAATATGTAGAAACTAATCATAACTTTAGATGACAATCAAGTCCACTCCTTTGCTTCCTGAAACAATGTAAACATCTTAATTTGAATTTAGGATCTATTCCATTTTAAAAGCTTTGAACAAGACCACTAGTTTCACAGCTTTTTCAGTCCCAAGGCAGTAGCGTATCCTAGAGATGGACACCAATTGAATCACTAAATGTAAATATTTTTTTATTTTTGTAACTTTTGTTTCTTTTAATTTAGTGGATTATTTGTCAAATGTTAAAATACATATTTCAAAAGAATACTTGTCAACTGTATTTGGTCCAAAAGCAGTTCAAAAACAATTTAAACTTGTTTTTTATGATTATGGGTTTTTTTTTGAATTCTAAAAAAAAAATCAAATAAATCCGATTTAAATTTTTAAAAATCGTGATTTTTATCAAAAAATAAAATCCGATTTTTTTATCTTTTTTAATCAAAAAGATCACCAACCCTATAATATGCGGGTAGTACAATTATTCCTACTCACAGCTCTAATAAAAATAACTCTGTACAAAACCACAAAACACTGACAAAGGTTGACTGAAATTATGGACAATCATTTACAAATCGTAACCCATCGCAGACCATCGTTGCAATGTGCCATCATTAGTGTACTTACGTAACCCAAAGTCGTTACAATTCGTTATCCACTGCAATATGTCGCCACAATTTGTCAAGTATTGTTGACAACTATTACCAATGAAATTGTGACGACCTTTAAACTATAATACAGACTGCTACAAACGATCATGGAAACGTCAAAGAACCGAGGGTTGAGGTGGCCAACGACATCTCAACGACATCAAATCTTATTCTATGTCATCCGAAAATTTTAAAACTTGTAACTGAAAGCGACCGATTTTAATGACAACCTGCGTAGGTTAGAGGTGTGTGCCAACGTGAACTGACTTTAACTAACGAGGAGCGGCGTATAATTCAAAACTGCAATTCGCAGGTCTACGCTGCTTGTCGTTACCCCCAATACGTCGTAATGCCCTGTATAGAAAATGGTAAGAACCCAACAAGTATATATATGCATCCTGTGTGTGACTGACTGTTATGCAACTTATAAATGAAAAAAGATGGAATTTCAATTTGCTAACGACCCCAGTGCATTTTCATTTAAATATTTAGGCCAGACTCTACTGCACAGTGATTAATGTGTGGAAAGATTCCTCCCCCATAATGAGTTCGCTTTGCCTGCCCATCTTAACATACCATATTCACTTGTCCAATTCAACTACTTGCCGCCTGACAAACTCCTTATATATCTTCACTCAAAAAGTTTTATAAACTATGGTATTCTAAAACTGAACCATTGTCAAGGTAGTTTTAACTGTATCAGGCACTATGAAGTTACTTAGCGATGTACATTTTAGAAAATCAGCAGTTGAATTGGACGAATGGATTCGGTACCAGTCACAGGAATATAGTCTATAAAGAATCTTGCTCAAGGACGCAAAACTCTAGTGGCCAGGCTGGAATTTGAACTTACCACATTTTGACAAGTCCAAAGCTATAATTCTGATAAATTTTTGCTATTTTTTTTCACCATTTAGGCTGACACACTTGAATCAGATAGCATTCCTACACTAAAAGAATACATTCTATATGCTGAAGCAGTTAAGGTAAGTTCCTCTCTAAATTGAATTAATTTTCTATTGCTTCGCTGTGGGTTAATTACCGGAAACAAAGTGATATAGCAAATTTGTTTCACTGCTGTATGACTGGCTACGGAGTTTTATTTACAGTAAATAATTGCCTTATTGTACACATACCATTAAATAATTTCTAACCTATCCTGTTTTTCTTTAAAAAAAACCCCAAGAAATATAAACTATGGACATCTTGCATCCCCAACAGTGTTCCCGCTAAGGCCACATGTTGCAAAATTAGCACAGAAACTCAAAAAATTGGCCAAAGGGGTTTTAAAAAAAAGGGTAAATATAGGGTTTTGGTTATACACAACGTTCACTTCAGTTTTATTCAGATTATATCCAAAATTACTCTCATTTTTGAGGTGATCTTTCCGAAAATGGCAATGATGATATGTATTTTTTTCTCTCTTAATTATGTCGCTTTGGCGCAAACTCAAAACCATCGGCGGGAACACTGATCCACAACCTGTATAATAAACCCTGGGCGAAAAACCTCACCACCCAGGCAGTGACTTGGACTGTGCACACAATCACTTATCTATAATGTATTAAGGACTCTGTTGACATCCAAAATGATTTTTTTATGAGCATTAGTTCAGTTATTAGGTTAATACAACTATTAACAACATATAATAATGACCAAGATGATCAAGTTTTCAACTTGCTAGGCTTAGGCCGAAAAAAATATATTGTTTGTTTGTCCATAACGGCCTCTGAAAAGGAGGGTCGGTAGGTCGGCTTTTTTTTTTTTTTTTGTAATAAATTTACATGAAACTCACCTTCAAGAATGGAAAAGAAATAAACTTAACTTACAAGAACAATATACTGCTGATTCTTAAAAGGTCTACATTGGTAAATACAGTTCATGTCAATTCATATCATATTTTTACGATTTGAAGACTTTCTCTGAATTTTTGTATCTTTTTGTATGAAAAATCCTTGAATAAGAGTTGGAAAATAAAAAAAAAACTTTATAAAGCACACGGTCGGGGCAAATTTTGACGGTCGGTCGGGCGAGGACAAACAAACATTTTTTTTTTGGCCTTATCAACCAAATGAAAGACAATCAAGTTTGAGTTAGCCGTGCTCATGAGACGAAGCTGAGCGAGTTGGACAACTACGCCTTCAGCACATGGTGCATTATTTTTGTACAATTTCATGAGTACTAATTGAAAAGTATTTGTAAATCTTATTCATACAAGGGAATGATAAGAATATAATTTGTAGAAATCAAATAACATAATTACTTTTTAATTTGTTTATTGTTTCAACAAAACATTGAAAATACAATCACCTATCATACCATGTTTTTTTAAGTTTTTACCTTTCCTTTGAAATAAAACTTCCCATACAAATGTGAGCATGCTACACTTCAGAGATTAAATAAAGTATACAACTCTGGTATGAGGCTGTTGTGTAAATACTTAAGAAATAGAACCATATCTCCAAAACTATCAAGTATTTGGAGGTGAAATTTTAGATTAATAGTTAGAATAATATTTACTTCAATTTGAAATTAAAAGCTGAACTACTTTCAGTTGAACCCAAGGGTTTAGCCAGAAGGGCATGCATCCAGCCGTCATTTGGACGGCCGATCACGAAAATGGACGCCCTGTAAAATGCAAAGGTTGTCCAATAAGACGTCCAAAAATATGTTTTACCATATGAAATTTGATGTTGAATGTTAGAATTTATCTTCAATATTCATCATCATCACAAAATCTGATCAATTTATTGTACTTTGTGAACTTAAAATGGGCTTTATATCGCGTTTTTTCTTCGTTCGTTCCCCAGTGAGTCGCCATGTTGTTTACAAACTAGCGCGAACGTAATCCTCGACTTCTTTGTCATATTAATCATGCTGACGTCACAATGTTTTGATTGAAGCCAGCCTGTTCGCTCGGTTGCGAATTTGGACGCCCTACTTTCAAATCCTGGCTAAACCCTTGGTTGAACCCTGAGAATGAGAATGTGATTGGATCCTATACCTTTAATAATGGAAAAAGTCATGGATTTTATATTACCAGACACTAAAAACCATGACATACTGCTTATTTATTTTTAAATCAGGGTGTGTTAAAGAGGAGAGACTATTTCCAACTTGAACATGAACTTGCTGCGGATGAATTATCTAGGAAGAAAAATGAGAGAGAGCAAGTAAGTATTTATAGGCCAAACAATTAATGATTGGGCAGTGTAAACAAAGATCCAGACTGCCCGGTCCATTACTTGTAAATGCAACCCAACCCTGTGTTTTTGTTTACAGTTTTCATGAAAGTTTTGTTTGGCCTAATTCACATCTGTCATTTCATCATATGACTGCATAACTTAAAATGCAAATCCTGCTATTTTGGTATTAATCCATGGACATGGGCTTATGATTTCAGCACAAAATTCAACATAGGCACGTTAACTGTGTGGTAAATTATCTTTGCACCATGAATTGTTCTGATTTGGTGGTTCAAGATTATAGCCTATAGCCTTGCATAGAGCACTCAAAGGATGTTAAGCCAAAGATAACATTCAAATTATATAAGACTATCAGACTCCAATCTGTCATAGCGAGTTCACTGTCTGCAAAATTGGTGCTTTTAATTCAATTTTTCCACTAGAAAAAAGGCCAGATTTGTTTATCTCAATTATATAAGGCTATCAGACTCCAATCTATCATAGCGAGTTCGCTGTCTGCAAAATAGGTGCTTTTGATTCAATTTTTCCACTAGAAAAAAGGCCAGATTTTTGCTTTGCCGTTTTTTTAACTTTCTATGTATTCTTTCTTTCTTTATTCATTTTTTCTGAAAATATAATAGCGAATTACAGTGTGGCCATAAAATGAAGTGTGGTCAGGCCACGGGAAATTGATAATCATCTTTTCGGGCTCGCATAGAATTTAATTTGATACATCAACTTACATGGAAGATATGCTCTGCAGAAAAATTGAAGGGTCATTTGCAAATAATTTGATTGTCATCTGGTTGTCATGATGTAAATGTTAAACCCAAAACCTCTGGGATTTTGCATGTCACTGCCAAAGCATAATTAACTGCAACTAGCAAGAGCTCACAAAAATACCAAATCCCTGGAGTTTAGGATCATTGAATAAACTCTTTAAATAAACTGCACTTTATCATTCCAATGGCCAAATCCTAGCAAAATACCCAAGCTCTTTCACATAACACCCGTCAAGTCAATATCACTTCCCTGATCAATAGCAGCTTATTAGCAATGATGGATGCACTGATTTTGCACTATGATATAATGATCTGTACAATGTTGTTACAGAAACACTTGAATCTATATACATCAAGCTTTTTTTAATATAGCCAACAGTTCTACCCCCAGTAAAATACTACCCTCGGGTAGATGGTATTGAAACCCTAGATTTTAGTCTATAGACTCTCTGATTGTTTCAAAATGTAAATCTTGTCCGTTAATAACTCAACTGATTACGCATATATGGGAACAGAATAGTCATTTATATTGGATTTTCATCATTTAATCAAATGATGGTGACACAGTATATTTCCCATTTATTACAATAATTTGTCGTAGGCTGCGATCACATAGAACTATACTATACACTATATGGGCATGTTTTTCCTATCTATAGGACCTTTTTTCTGTGATACTATCCACAATATAAACCCATCATCTCTGTACTGTTTATACATGCATGAGGCCATTTCAAAAGTCCTCTGATCTCACTCCAGAAAAGAAATATTGTTTTCCAGGGTGAAATCAGTATGCTGGCTAGCTCTAGTGATTATGGATTTACATTGTGGATATTATCATTTGTATCATGAAAAAATAAAGGTCCTATAGTTTGGACGAACGTGCCCGTATAGCGTATAGTATAGATTTCTGAGATTGCAACCTAAGAGGCACTTAAGTGGGCACGTGTGGTCTAGCGGAAATCGGCAGGACTCATAAACGTGAGGTTTAAGTCCGAGCCCCGTTGGTGCCAACGTGTTGTGAACCTGGGCAAATCACTTTATCACACTTGCCTCGTCGACCCAAGCGTTATACGGGGGAGTTACTAGGAATATTGGCGTTGGGCGCTTGAATAGGCAGCTGGCTGTATTCTAGTGGTAACAGAATAAATGTAAAGCGCTTTGCATGCTTGATCAATTATGGAAAGGCGCTATATAAGCAGCGACATTTATTTTTTTATTTAAGAGAAAGGTTCATTCAGAGGACGGCTTAATCAACTTACATTCAATCCAGGTCTGTAAATGTAGCCCCATCCAGCCACATAATTTTTGACCCCAATTAACATATTTGACATGGTATGGCAAAATCAGGCCGAACTGGGCAAGGTTAAAAAATGAGAGAAAAAGGCGAAAAAAAATGGGAATTTAAAGGTGAATTTTGTCAAAAGTTAGTTTTTTGCAAATTTGGAGTGTTAAATATCATAAAAACGTTTTGTGAAACTCCCAGAGTAAAATTTAAATGGGAAGGTATACTTTTAAACAAATATTTCTTTTGATTAT
>JXSR01S041025.1:0-11194 GCA_000969725.1 Ophiothrix spiculata | reverse complement strand
TTAACTCCTTTGTGCTTTGATTTTGTAGTTAAGTTGTAGTGTAAGTTTGTGAAGCGCTTTGACCTATTGATTAGGCGCTCTATAAATGTCGCTTTATTATTATTATATTATTATCTCATTTGCTGTATAGTCCTATATGTGCCATGCTGAAGCTTCAAGGCCTGCATGGGGTGGCTATACATAACAGTGGTCGCCATGCCAAAAGAACAAGTTGCCTTACCACATCAATCCGATTTTTGAGTGTGAGCATGACCAAAAGTGATGTGCATTAAATGACCGACTGAGGGCTATGAGTTAAGACCTTAAAATGTCTTTCTATCTAAGTCTAAATAGGTCTAAATTTAGATTTTTGCTCTGTCTGAATATAAGGTTTTCTGAAGACTTCTCCCACAACAAAAATAAAAAGGCCTAGTCAAATGTGACTTCAGGGCCTGGGACAGTTTTGATAACATTTAATGTATCATAAACCTTCATAGTAAAACCAAGAGCCAGACCCATCATTTACTTACCACCACCATCCTCCAGGGTGGGAGTTTTCCGTGTGGTGTAAAATCATTATACCTCATACGATGCACCTTGTGTTTGTGAGAACTTAAAAGTCTTTGGAAATTCTATATAGTCTGAAAAAAAAAACCTTTTCATTCTGGGCGAGACCAAATCGCACCATGCATGAACAACAAACCAATCAAATCGACCATGAAGTCATGCAGCAACAGAACTGTTGAATCACGCGAGCTCACGAGTATCACAAGGTGTGCAAAAGTGAAAAGTTTTTCTTTCAATCTTCTTTAAGGGGTGTAAGCACCTTACTCAATGTTTCGTTTTTGCAAATTTATTTTGAACCATAACTTTTGAACAAAGAGCTTAAAGTTAGTAAAAGTATACATTTCCAGAAAGGAAGGAACATGATGGTGATGTTGATTTTTGACCAAAAATCACATTTTTTGAGAAAATCACGAAAAACACATTTTTGGGCCATTTGGGCTTCCAATCAAGCTAAAAATAACATTTTTTTTACAAAATGACCTAGGAATGGAATTTTAATTTTAAACACCCACTCGGATTTTGCGTCATTTTTAACTTTTTTGGATTTGGGCCAATTTTTTGATTTTCATGCCAAATAAGGTCAAAAAAAGACCTTTTCACCTTTCATTTTTTATTTGATATTTTAGAAAACAAAAATAAAAATAGCCAATTTGATAAAAAGAACGGGAAAATTCCAACATTTTTACTAAAGAAGTGTCTTCTTTTCAACAAAAACTTGAAACCGGACAGAGTTTCTTACTGAAAAAATCATCACCCATGTGTATTTTCAATCAAAATTTACCTTAGCACCTCTTGAACAATAGAAAAAAAGAAAACAAAATAAAAAAACACATTTTGCATTTAGGTTTTTTGACTACCGACAGGAAACAAACTTTTTTTTTTTTGCCTAACATTGAATAAGGTGCTTACACCCCTTAAATCCTTTGTGGCAGTATTTCGTGATGCTAATTCAAAGTCGTAAGACGCGGACCTTCACCATCTTTAAAGGTACGCTTGCATGTGAGACAAATTAATGCACAAACAATACAATACATCATAACTGATTAGTGAAAATGGCTCTGGGTGTTAATTACTTGTCACATAAAATGGCCATACTTGTGTGGACCTACATATTTTTCTCAATTTGTGACACCGATCATGTTATGCAATACTTGAAACTGAATATTTCTTGTTAAGGGTGATCAAATATCAATCCATATCCTATACAATGTAGACTTTTCACATGATGATGTCATTTTAAACTATTGATCACAATTAAAAAGAAATATTCAATTTAGGGTGTGTAATATCTTGGCATTATTGGTGTAATGAAACACATGTAGACAACGACAAGCGCCCTTTTCGATGTGATGAGTCGCTGACATCGTCAAACTTTTGCACCCAATACAGGTTGTACAAGTGCCAGTAGTGTCTGACCTCGGTGGTCCCATCATATCCTGCGAGTGTGTGCGTGACAAAGACGACTGTGTAGGCCTTATTTGGCCAGCTATTACCATATATGGGCAACAACCAAACTTTATGGTCTATGTCAATGGCAAGAAATATGATAACAAGGTAAGGATATTTCGTTGATTTGATGGTAGAGAGATTGCGATGATCCCTCAATGCTATTTTCAACAGGAACGTTATTTTTCATTCATATGCAAATGAGTAGCCATTAGGTCGCCATCTCGGCTAACCCATGGGCCAGAATTCATTAACAGCTATACATAAAAATCAACTTATCTTACCACTTGGTGTGCTTTTTTATGCAATTAAAATATGTTACCTTGACTTAGACACATGGTCAAACAAAATGCAGGCATTAACTTAAAGATAATTAAAACAACTGTTTCCCAATTCAACATCCAGAAATTAAGAGCTTGATTTTGCCATTTCTCAAGCCAATTTTGACTTTTGACGGCTTTACTTATTAATTTTTATCATGCATAATGTAACGTGCAAGTACCTCATGCAATTTCACTCAGAGAGAAAGCAAACGTTAAATTTAGTGGTTGATATAACTGTTTGACCTGGAAATAGCATCAAACAGGCCGATTTTGACGCTAAGACAAACGTTAAACTATTATGGTGCACATATTGTGTTCTTATTTCTGGCAACACTAATTGATTGATTATAGACAGAATATAAGGACTAATTAGTTCAAGTTCAGTGATCACAGTGGCTACCAATTGATTTCATGGTTTCATTGCCACATGCCCATGCATACTAGCACTAGGGACTAGAATTTATTTCAACAGACACGTGGTTAAGAGAGGTTGAACCATTATAAGTATAGGAATATAAAGTTTACTCATGCGTATCTATAAATCAATCCCTAAGGCTAGCTTACTAAATAGCATAGGCGAATACCGTAGCGTTCAACATTATGCATTTTACTGTCAAGGTTACCATATATGGTAAGTGTAACCTTATTTTTGCAATCTCTCTAGTGCTTTTTTTGGTTTCCACCGATGAGTCTCATTTAGTCCCCTGTCATCACTGTTTGTGTATCTGATTTTCAGTTCTACTCAGTTTCAGTCCCCTGTTGTCACTCTATCTGTATGTGATTTTCAGTTCTCAAGGTTATTTTTATCCATCTCCTGCACCAAAAGCTCTCACTATTATGATTTTGTCCTCCATTAGACAGTGAGAATGATGCTCTGTTGCAGAGACTGATGAAGTATGGAAGGAATAAATTTTACCAAAAATAAAAATATGTTTGTTTGGCCATAGATGTTTAGTTTAGTTTAATCTTTCTTTATTCTGGATATAACTCTTTCAATACATAAGTACTGGTCTCCCAAGAGGTCCAGATAACATAAATATTTACAAATTATATACACAATGAGAAAATAACATAGTAAGTGATCACATAATTATATACACATGTATAAGGGCAATCAATTATTATAATTTTAAAACTCATGTTCAAAAACTTAGTACGGATATTAACTGGAAGACTATTCCATAATGAAGCAGCTCTATACTGAAAAGTTCTTTTGCCAGCAGTGTTATACCATGGAGGTATAATAAGGATGTTACCAAACTGGCTTCTTGTGTTTTTGTTATGTGTTGAACGTGTAAAAGTGAAATAAGATGATATATAATCAGGAGCTAATTCTCTTAAACATTTAAATATCATAATAATAACATGATTTTTCCATCTGACATCAAGCTTAATCCAATTTAGATCTTCCATCATTTCATTAATTGGAGTCCTGATATCTGCATGAAGAAGAATTCGAGCAAGTTTATTTTGCAGAATTTGAAGGCTGTTATGATGCTTTCCACTGAAGTTGGACCATACCGGACTACAATTTCATTGGAAGGGTCGGTTGTTCAGGAATGGATTTTTTTTAAGGTGGCCTTGCACAGATAGAATTCCTCTATTTATTTTTCTAATTTTTTGATATATGGTGTTTTCATATGTGCTGATCACATTTCTGAAATAAAAAAAATGGGGGTCATCGACTTAGTTTTTGAGAAAAATCAACTTCAAAAACACTATGTTTTACCTCTTTTTACCATTGACCTCTATGGTCAAATCAAAATAAATCATTCAAAAACACTTATAATTAAAAAACTGCTCTATTTTTCTCTCTCTTTTTTTATACATGTTTTGGTCCTTATAGTTCTTTAAAAAAACGTAATAAAAAAATATGGTCACCGACTTACTTTTTTAGATATTAAGCAACATTAAGCAAAAAAATCGACATTTTTTTAGCAATGACTAGTGCCTTAAGCACTGTGCACTTTGGGCCCTGCGCCGTCAGGAGCAACAAACATGGTCTTATGCGTGAATATAAAGATGACGCACATGTAAGATCGCGTTATATTAATGCGCAAGATACAGTACGCCAGAAAGTACGCTAAAAGCCCGGGATAAATACTTTGAAATTGTGTCCAACACCGTCCATTATCATGCTTTGAGGTGTCCAAGTGTGGGAAAATATTGGATCCAAAACATGATAATGATAAAATTGGATGATTTATGCCCAATATTTATTGGTCTTGCTATGAGTTTTAAAATATTGGACTCGACTGCGTCTCGTCCAATATTTTTGCAACTCATAGCTCGACCAATAAATATGGGCTCAATCGATCCAATTTTATACCAATATCTGCTCACTTGTGTTCGACACCGATTCTGTGCTAGGCCACCTTAAATATTGGTTTTATTTTAGGTTTTTTATGTGGGCATAATGCTCTACAAATGTATAAAACAGAGTCCAAATATGGATGATTTAAGATTTTTAACACCTAATCAGGCCAAAGTTTACAATACTTATTTGGTGAGCTACTTTGCCTGTAAAAGTTGAAAAGACAAAAATGTGTTTTCTGGAAATTTGAAAATTAAAGTTGGTATTCTTTTGTATAGTAAAATTTTTTCCCAGATTTTCAAAATTAGAGGTGGTCAGAAAAGGTCAAACAAGCATAATTTTAGTATAGGCCTTACCTAGGTGTGTTATGTTTTTATGTGGCCATTCTATCCAAAGGAGCACTTCATTTTGCGCTACAGGTGAAAATGTGTGTCAGGGTCATTATTTTGCCGAAATTGATTTTTTGAGAGATTCACAAATCTTGTGCTTACATCAAAACGCCAGCAGAGCTTTCTTTCCAAAAAATGACCAGAAATATATCTGTTTACCAACCAATGTGTTTCTTTTTAAGATTGGAAAAGTTGAGAGTGATATGTGCTCCTTTTGTAAAAACAAAAAAGAGACGATTGAGCATTTAATGTGGTCATGTAATGTAACTTCTTTATTTTGGAAGGAAGTCATAAAATGGTTGCGCATGAAAAATGTTCAAATTGATATCACCTATAAAGTTATTTGTCTTGGTATTGGCAGTATGGAAACAAATTTAAATGTTTTTCTTAATATGATTTTGATTTTAGCCAAGAGGCATATTTATAGATGCCGTGTTCAAGATTCTGCGCTCTTCTTTAAAGATTTTGAAGAGTGGGTTTATTTTAATCAAAAGGTGGAGAAACAAATTGCACTTAACAAAGGAAAATTGGAAATGTATTTTAAAAAGTGGGAGCCATTACTTTGACTGCATATTGTTTTTTATGAATGGAATTCTATAGTACTATTAATGTATCCAATTACACCAGATGGTTGTCAACTTATGTATGTTTTTAATGTTAAAAGTATTCATATCCTGAGATATCATTGATATATAACTTTTTAATGTGTGTGTGTGATATAATTTGTGATGAACTTACAGAATAAAGACCCTCACGGGCTTTAAAAAAAAAATATATATATATTTGTTTATTTTGAGGACAATCAACAGAAAATATAGGACTTGCTGATCTATGAAAAATGTTTTTCTCAGTTGTACAATTTACTCTTTGACAACCTTTGACAGACCATAACTTGACTTCTGGAAATTGTGTGAAGTTCATTAAGGTGTCATTTTAATCCTTATAACAAAGTCTTTGCAAATGTACAAAAAAGTGAAATTGACAAGAGGCAGCATTTACTGCTGGTTTGGGATGGACGGTCACATATGGCACTGGTTTTGAGGGGTGGCTGTGGTTATATATTTATCATATATCACATTTTGTTTCATTTTATATGTCTTCAGTCCATGAACACAAGATTAAAGACACTTAGGATACATTTTACATTTATCAAAAGAACCTTGCTCCTACTGACAAGGACACAATGTGTGACTGTCATTCAAATGTGTAGAATATTGTTTAATAAGTTTTGGTGCATTTTGGATAGCAAGAAGAATGATCAACATAATTATATCAGTCTCTGCCACAAGTTTTCCAAATATTACAATGCCCAAATCATGTGAGGTGTGTGGTATTTAAAATGCCCAGATTATCTATTACCTTCCTCCACAGCTTTTGACGGAATCAAACAATTCCCCATAAAGAGTTATTTGGGGGACGGATTGGCACAGCATTTCTGACCTCACCTTTCACCACTGTGGCCCGGGTCCGATTCTCGGTCGGACCTAGGTTGTACGTGAATTTGGTTGTCGATCCATACTCTTCCGCAGGTTTTGTCCGAGCACTTCGGTTTCCTCCCGCATCTAAAATTCGAAAATTCTTTCCATTATTCTGTCTTTCACACGACGGAGGCAACCCTTGAATTTAATGCATTTGCACTTTTGGGATTAGCCTGGCTTACAGCCGAATGTCATAAATAAATAAATAGCTGATTCGGGCGATGATTCTGATGTTATGAAACCCATACTCACTGTAGACATAATCAATACATTTCTGTGTATTTTCCTCCACAGCTTTTGACGGAATCAAACGATTCGCCACCAAGAGTTATTGTGAAAGCTGATTCGGGTGATGATTCTGATGTTCTGAAGATATTTGTGCTGTGCTTACCTCCTGATAAAGAAAGTAAGATTTTAAATTGGAATTATATCGTTGAGATGTTATGGGAAACATTGAGATCCAAGTCACAGTGCTGATAGGGTATGTTCAATTTCCTGTAGCTGACTGAGTTGTAATTTGATATAATATTGTTATGAATTGTAAATATGCATAACTATAACAGTTGTTAAATATATCTGTGCCTGGGGTAGATGGGGATGAGCTTTTAATAAAATGGTATGTAGATCAACTCCATTGATGGATATTTGGAAAGTTTCAAGTATATATCTGCTTTTGTTTTTACTTTACAGAAGTTCAACACTTGATTATTAGTGGTTTCTGATTTTTACAATTAAGGATTAAAAATGGATATGGTGCTCATATTCACCTTTGCTCTGACATTGTTGAAATCTGTAGGCAAATTATTAAATGCTTCCTGAAAGAGCAATGTTTTTTCTTTGCTGATTTCCTTGGATGTAACGCCTGGTAGAAAGATTTTATGGCCAATGCATGTCATTAAAGTTATCTTGATCCTGCAATTTTCAAGGCAAAAATCAATTTTCAGAAAGCTCTAGAGGAAAGTTTAAAATTTCTGTAAAATAAAAACATAAGTAGATATTTACTTGAAACGTTCAAAGTGTTCATCAATTCAGTTGATTTATATCATCATCATCGGTCGTCCGTGGACGGAATGGAAGAAGCACTGGCTACATGATCGGACCAAATTTCCCTGTCCTGCATGATATATTGGATCTCTCGTAGATCTAGGTTGAGATCACTCTTGATGGTGTCAGTGTACTGAAGGGAACTTCTGCCTCGGTTTGATTTCCCACCTGGAGGAGTCCAGAAAATCAAGTGAGAGATGGGTTGGTCAGTGGTGCTGATGCAGTGTCAAGCAAAACATAAACGACGTTGCCTGATTGTTGAAGATAGTGGAGGGATATCACCATATACTGTAGTGTTTGGAATATGATCCTTCCAACTGATGTTCAGTACTCTCCGTAAAAGTTGAGTGTAGCAGCCGTTTATACGATCTTCCATTTTCTTGCTGATTGTCCAAGTTTCTGAGCCATACAAAAGAATGCTTTCCACGCAGGCTTTGAAGAATCTGATTTTAGTCCTTCGGTCTAGAGAGAATTTCCAGATCTTGTGGAGTTTATTGCAGGCGACCCATGCTTGTGCTTTCCTACATTTAAAGTCATGGAAAGAATCCGGGATATATGAACCTATGATCTATATAATATATTATTAAAAACTGCACAGCTCATTTCCTTCTCCCCCAGGCCACAAACTGATTGAACTCCCCTGCTATAAGCTCTCAGAGTCACTGCAGTTGTTACTCTGTGAATTTAACCTGGACTACAATTTGATTCTGAATACCTAATAATTGTTGAAAATCAATGCGTCGCCGCTGTACCACATGTCTCATCTGTATTTTTTATAATGATAAAGCAATAATAAACAAAAACGGTAATAAACTCACAATTTATCTGGGAGGCCAAGTAGCTCAGTATAGAGTACTTTCCAAACATGCAGGAGGTTCCCATGTCCCAGTCAGCCCCTGGGGTTCAACAAGAAAGTTTTTTGAGTAAATAAAATCTTATGTTGAAAGGGTTTTTGTGATTTGTTGAATTGTAATGTATGTTCTATTATTCACCATATATTTCTCACCTTTCTTTAGTCTAATTGATTAAAAGTATGGTACGTCCTTACTGGTGTCATGCTGTAGTGTGTATTAATGGCTTTTAGGAGGAAAGATTGTTAACAAAACAACCCAGTTGACCCAGCTAATTGTTTAAAACAGTTAATCAACTTTATAATAAGGGTTTTGCCTTCCCTCAGATTAGAAAGTGTTTCGTTAGTAACATACTGGTATTATGTTGTCGGTCACATCACATACTGTTCTAATTGATATTTTTATCGTTTCTGAGAAAATGTGTGTGTAGCAATATTAATCAAGTTTTTCAAATTTACCAAGTTGCAGACATCAACATTACCTATATAGAAATTAAATAATAAAATGTTGATTCTGTCTGTTTGTTGATTTTTCACATTTAGCGTTTCACAATAACAAAGATCCATTTACCAAAATCATGTACTTAAGTATAGCATAAACAACGCATCACATGCAAATCTATTTGCGTTTAAAACAAATTTACATACAGCTAGCATATAGAACATAGAGATCTATAAGTTCAAAACTACATTAAATAGGTTTAAAAGTAGTATTTTTTTATCTGAAATTAAACATAATAAAAACTTTAAAGTCTTTTCTTTAAAAAAAGACTAGTATCAGAAGAAATCTCAAGTGCAAAGGCTATTTTAAAACAGAAAGTCTACGTAAGGATTTTCAAATGTGATTTTTTTTTCAAAATGCGTCTTTTGTCATAAAGAACAGTATGATTTAATCTTTATATTGCAGGCGAATCAGACGGCCATGTGTCCAACACCTTGGAGATTTCTATGCCAATACGTACAGAGCACATGGGAGTGCCTGCTGATGACAGCCGCAAATATTTGCCATATCTGATGGTCAAAGAAGGGGGCGGCAAACCACCAGGTTAGTGTCAGACCCGGGGAGGGGGCCAAATCAGACGGCCATGTGTCCAACACTGTGGAAATTCCTATGCCACTATGTACAGAACACATGGGAGTGCCTGCTAATGGCAGCCTCAAATATTTGGCATATTTGATGGTCAAAGAAGGGGGCGGCAAACCACCAGGTTAGTGTTACACCCGGCGAGTACTCATTTTCGGTTTGGGTAGGGACATACCTCAGGAAATATTAAATCCCGCCATCCAAATACCAGTTTTCCATCCATGATTCAAATCTCCCACATTTTGAGTCAATTTTATTGAAATCACATTTTTCTTTTTCACCATAGTTTGCACTATTTTGGTACAAATTTCCAAGATTTTGAAAAGAAATGCCAAAATTTGCCAAATGGTACAAAATTTTGAAACAGAAACCCAGAAAAAACAAAATTTTGCAAAGAAAAAGAACTGATTAAAATACCAGAGAGCCTGACTTTGCTACCGATAACCACTTTTGGTGTCAGATATGAAGATTGATTGTATAATGTTTGTTGGTATATTATTAATCATCTAGGTAGTAGATTTAAGAGACAAATCTGACCTACTGGACTTTATAGCTAAGCCTTTTCTTGCCATAGGGCATCTGTGGGGACGCCCCAAATAAAACTGAAGTATAACTACCCTCACTGCCTCTTACCTTTAAAAATAATATCCCAGGGAATGTGTTCAGTTCATACAGAGGTATTATGGCACCACACCACGAAATAGCTTCCCATTGACTGACCTACTGTACAAAATGGCTTCCTAAAAACACCCAAAAACTCAGTAATAATACAACTAGTCTAGGAGCTGGTAAAGTTTTGTTTGCGCTAAATTTAGGAGAGCATAACTCATCTGTTTTAGACTAATATGGACCCAATAAACAACTTGTGATATGTGCCAAAAAATCTCGCCTCTGCGAAATGTCCGATTTTTGCAAAATTCAAAATGGCCGCCAAAATCCATTGAAAAGCATATTGTGACTACATTGAGTATTATGAAAAATATGTTTTCCTTGCATTTTTATGAAATTCTTGTATAAGAAGAACATGAAGATCAATTAAAAGTGTATTATGGTGTTGTTAACATTTTTATAATTTCCAAAATGGCCGCCAAAACATCCAAAATGGCCGCCAAAATAGCATATTTAAATTAAAATTGACAAAAATATCCCTTGAAATGCAAATTATTATAAATTATCAACAGAAAATGGCATTTAGGGTTACAGGAAGATGATATGTTCCCTAACTATGATGTTTAAATGCTTGAAATTCAAAATGGCACCAATACTGAGATCCAAAATGGCCTCAAAAATATGTTTCATGCACAAATATGGGTTAAAACAACTTGAAAACAGCATTAAGCACACCAATCATAATAAATAATCAAAAGAAAATTTGGACTATAAAAAGATAATTTCTCCACGAATTATGATGTTAACATACAAAAAGTCAAAATGCCGCCAGTACCAAGGACCAAAATGGCGGCCAAAATAATATGTTTTTAATGCACAAAAATGGGTTAAAACGACTTAAAAACAGTATCACGCACACTATATGTTCAAAATAATTGATGGAAAGTAGTTTTAAAGAGTTGCAACAGATATATTTGTCCCCCAATTAGGCTGTAACCAAGCTGAAGATTCCAAAAGGTGCCTGTACTGAGATCCAAAATGGCTGCCAAAATATGTTTTATTAATGCACTACAAACGGGTTAAACGACTTTAAAACAGCATTAAACACACC